>JAWQFJ010007189.1:0-20000 GCA_034096865.1 Theodoxus fluviatilis
CACCATTGAAGATTAAGTGAAATGATCGTCCTTGTCAATCTTTGGTGGTGGTTTCAGCAGTGTATGTATGATTATCATGTTTGAAATAATGAGTGAAATGTTTATCATGCCTATTTAATTTAACACATCATATGACAATAAATATGACACCTTGCACAGTTAATGAACACTGCATACACATTTTTACAGAAAGCTTTTGTAACAAGGAATCCGTTTGAAATGGAATGCAAGGTTCAGGGAGAATGACAACCATGAGCTGGCAGTAATCAGCCAATTTGTCACATGAGAATCAAAGATCTGAGAGAGGTAGGGTTAATGTAACATGAAGAAGCCTCACAAAATCTCCACTAAATGCCCAAGATAGTGAGTGGGACAGCGAACACTCTGATGTCCGCTGCTGCTGTTGTAACAATATCAAAGATGGCTATGGAGATCTCGCCCCCTTGTGTCCAGTTCAGGTGGATGTATATGATGTTGACAAATGATGGCACCTTTTCATCTTGTAATCCAAAATCTTCACTTGCTCTTCCAGTAGTGGAAGAGGTACCAATAAATGTTAATTAAGTTTATATCTCAACATCATCCATCATTTTACACCTTAGCAAGACATCCTGTAGTGAATATGGAGGGAGGTTGAGTAAACTCAGTCGTTGAGGTCTGTTCATTCATCTCTAGTCTCCATTAAAGCCTTGGAAACATGCACACATTTCACTCCACTGAGAACAAGATGGTGTGTCACTAAGAAACTTGGCACAACAATTTCTGATCAAGCCGCCGAAAGTTGACTGATGGCCACGTGAACGTCACAGAATCACACTGCAATTTTCACAACACATTTCCTACCTGGCTGTCTGCTTGCTCACTCAAAGAATTCTGCCTGTTGGTGTTTTCAATGGAACTTTCCTGAATGTCAGCAGCACTTCTGGACACCGATGCTCCTCTATGCACTGCCTCAGTCACCAGCTGCATCATCTGCAGCTGGTGCTCCCTTTCTTCCTTCTTCTGTCGTTCCTCCATCTCCATTTTCCGTCTCTCCATGTCCAGCCGTTTCTCCTCCAAGTCCATGCGGCGGCCCTCCAGCTCCACATAACGGTTCTGCATGTGATGCAAGTGTCCTATCAGCTTCTCCATCACAGAGGTCAAGTTGCTGCACTGGCTGCTGGGGTTGCCCTCCATCCATCCATCGCTGCCAGGGTTACCTCCCCCTGCTGCCATGGCCACCCCACGCTGACGTGTCATGGGAGGCAGGTTTGGGGGATTCTGTGGCGGGAAGCCTGGAGCAGAGTTGGGGAACATCCTGTTCCTGGGGTTGAAAGAAGGGTCTCCTGGCATCCCATGGTCCACCATTCCCCGAAGGCGCTGGTCCATCATTTCCATTGGCTGCCGCATCCTGGAGCCGGCGTCTGATTGGACAGTAACGTCACCACCAGAGGGAGCTCTGTAGAGACCTTGCGCCTTCATTCTCTCGACCCAGTTGGTCCTGGCCAGCTCGATGGAGCGTCTCTCTTCCTCTGGGTCAGCGACGCCGACGTCCAAGACACTTCCTGACGACCTGTTGCTGCTGGGCTGGCTGTCCTCAACGTCAATGCACTCCACCCTGCTGCCAGCAGTCGACGGATTGCCAGAATCTCTCCTCTTGGAGTTGTCCACGAGTCCCTGTGCTGACCCGTTCATTGCGACGCCGTCCTGGGCCATGATGTCGCTCCTGCTCCGGTTGAGTGTTCCGCTGGTCGAGATGTTCCCCGTACTGCCAGACGTTGCAGGTGGGGTAAGAACGCCCGCACAGAACTGGCCAAAAGATGGAGTGAAAGTCTCGGCTCTCTTGCTCTCAGTGGGGTTCCCCATGGTAACTTCTAAATTTGCGTACTCGTCGTCGTCCTCTTCGATCCTCTCTATCTTCACTTGCGGAAAGGATATATCCACGTCTGCATCTGACGAGACATCTTGTCTAGGTCTCTTTGCTGCAGGTGCATCCGTGGAGTTCGAGTTGCTACAATCACCCAGATTGATCGGCTCCCCCTTGCTGGAGTTAGCTCCCTTCACCTGTCCGTCCAGAGCATTGTTGCCGTAGTATCGTTTCAGCGTATGGATTCGAGTTTTACACTGAGCCGGTGAGCGGTAATACCCACGTTCGGTCATATCATCGGCGATGAGTTTGTAGATGTGAATGTTACCTGCGTGCGTTTTCTGGCGCTGAAAATAAATATCCAACAGGAGCTCCGTCTCTTCCGTACCCCAATCCCCCCCATTTATCTCTCCTCGCAACAACAACACATCACCATGGGAGGAGGTAAGTGACCAATAGTGGAAGGTACGTAGACTTAAATATGTTGGATGAGTGTACGGTAAGAGAACCGGAAAGCTTAACCCTTGTTATGGAGATATTTTATTCTTGAATTCATGTGCCCAGTAAAAACGCACGCAGGTAAACCCATTGCGCATCTAGGACATTTTAATTCGAACGTTACGAAAACTCTCGTCACATTGCCGGCTGATTTATATATGACCGCGTCCATCGCATGGTATATACCACGCATACAACGACAGTGCTCAGTGTAAAAGCCACTCGAATCTATAACAACCTTTTGAAACGATAAACTACGGCCAAACAGATCGGCTTGCGACGGACAGGTGAAGTAGAGCTACACGTCGCAGCATATGTGACAGGAGCCGAATCAATATCTTTGGTGATTTTAGCAATCTCAGAACTCCAATGCATTTCACATTGACGGCAAAGTAGATCTCGTAGACAATTATGTCTCGTACCATGAAATGAGACGTTGGGATTTATATCATTATCCAGAGGGACAAGTGAAGATAGAGGAGTGATACCGCTAAGAGGGACGTACTGACGATGTAGCGCAATTTAGCATTGGTTACCAATGGGGAACCCCACTGAGAGCAAGAGAACCAGACTGTATTCACTCACAGCTTTTGGGCGCAGTTCTGATGACATGGCGTTCTACCCCACCTTGCACCGTCTGGCAGTTCACGGGGAATCATCTCGACCAGCGAGATACGCCACGCCGGACGCAGGAGCGACATCGATCGGCCCAGGACACATGTGGCGTCCGCATGAGATCGAGTGTGCCATCCGACTAGGGGGCACTGCGTGGGTACCGACATCCCAAGATAGATAAGAATTCTGGGACAAGTCCTCCCGTCGACTGCTGTGATAGGCGGCCATGAGTGGTCGGATGTGGCATTGGACCATTAGGAGTAGGCATCCAGCCCAGCAGACATAATCGTACGGGTCGGGTCAGTGGACAAGTGGTCTTGGACGATCGCGGTCCCTGTACCCAATAGTGAAGAGTGAGTAACGTTCTACCATCGCGGCGTTGGTCAAGAGGTGACCGACTGTGTTCGAGAGAAAATTAGCTAATGGTAACGGACAAAGTGTGTCATCTCCAAGAGAGCTCCCATCTCATGTGTTGATCCGATCGTTACTGTCTAGCAATCCACGGAGAGCGCCCGTGCTCCAGGATGCGGCCGCCGAAACTATGAAATATACTTTGAAACCCGAATGTCGCCCTTACGCATGGGAATGGTGGGGACGCTAGAGTTGGATCGCCCGTAGGTGATGACATCCCATTTCTTTCATCAACGCGCCTGTCGTTCAGGAAACGGATGTTCGCCCAACTCTGCTCGTAGCCAGTGTGCTAGATGTCCCGCCACCAGTTCCCCCAAAACTTGAGCCTATCCAGTGACACGTAAGCGTGTGGATGGTTGGTCCCTAGGGTAGGCAGTCAGGTGGGGACGGTAATCACAGCACTGACGCGCGTGATGTACATGATTGGAAGACTAGCAAACCCGCATGCAGCCCAAGGGTGCAACAGGTGACTCACGGCGATACTTCGACCTCTGGTGATTGGCGAGAAGCTGATAGTGGCTCTTCCATGCTGGCACCATATGCCGTCCGTTATTGTGGATGTTGCTGTGTGCGTCTTTCTCTTACTTCCACACGTTAAGTGGTGCGGCCGCCGCCATGGTACTTGGAGGAGAAACGGCTGGACATGGAGAGACGGAAAATGGAGATGGAGGAACGACAGAAGAAGGAAGAAAGGGAGCACCAGCTGCAGATGATGCAGCTGGTGACTGAGGCAGTGCATAGAGGAGCATCGGTGTCCAGAAGTGCTGCTGACATTCAGGAAAGTTCCATTGAAAACACCAACAGGCAGAATTCTTTGAGTGAGCAAGCAGACAGCCAGGTAGGAAATGTGTTGTGAAAATTGCAGTGTGATTCTGTGACGTTCACGTGGCCATCAGTCAACTTTCGGCGGCTTGATCAGAAATTGTTGTGCCAAGTTTCTTAGTGACACACCATCTTGTTCTCAGTGGAGTGAAATGTGTGCATGTTTCCAAGGCTTTAATGGAGACTAGAGATGAATGAACAGACCTCAACGACTGAGTTTACTCAACCTCCCTCCATATTCACTACAGGATGTCTTGCTAAGGTGTAAAATGATGGATGATGTTGAGATATAAACTTAATTAACATTTATTGGTACCTCTTCCACTACTGGAAGAGCAAGTGAAGATTTTGGATTACAAGATGAAAAGGTGCCATCATTTGTCAACATCATATACATCCACCTGAACTGGACACAAGGGGGCGAGATCTCCATAGCCATCTTTGATATTGTTACAACAGCAGCAGCGGACATCAGAGTGTTCGCTGTCCACTCACTCTCTTGGGCATTTAGTGGAGATTTTGTGAGGCTTCTTCATGTTACATTAACCCTACCTCTCTCAGATCTTTGATTCTCATGTGACAAATTGGCTGATTACTGCCAGCTCATGGTTGTCATTCTCCCCTGAACCTTGCATTCCATTTCAAACGGATTCCTTGTTACAAAAGCTTTCTGTAAAAAATGTGTATGCAGTGTTCATTAACTGTGCAAGGTGTCATATTTATTGTCATATGATGTGTTAAATTAAATAGGCATGATAAACATTTCACTCATTATTTCAAACATGATAATCATACATACACTGCTGAAACCACCACCAAAGATTGACAAGGACGATCATTTCACTTAATCTTCAATGGTGCTCAAAGCTGTATTTTGCATCTTATGATTTTTTTTTTACAGTTGTGAGTTTTATTCGTTTAAATGTATATTTGTTACAGAGTGTGGGGTCATTTCAATACTAGAATGCTCCATCACTCAGTTCTTAGTAAACATTTCCAAATTTAATAAATATCAGTCATACTGTGTGCGTTATATCATATGTGACTGTGCATTATATCATACGTGACTGTGCGTTATGTCATGTGACTGTGCGTTATATCATATGTGACTGTGCATTATATCATATGTGACTGTGCGTTATATCATATGTGACTGTGCATTATATCATACGTGACTGTGCGTTATATCATATGTGACTGTGCATTATATCATATGTGACTGTGCGTTATATCATACGTGACTGTGCGTTATATCATATGTGACTGTGCATTATATCATACGTGACTGTGCGTTATATCATATGTGACTGTGCATTATATCATACGTGACTGTGCGTTATATCATATGTGACTGTGCATTATATCATATGTGACTGTGCGTTATATCATATGTGACTGTGCGTTATATCATATGTGACTGTGCGTTATATCATATGTGACTGTGCGTTATATCATATGTGACTGCGTTATATCATACGTGACTGTGCGTTATATCATACGTGTCTGTGCATTATATCATATGTGACTGTGCGTTATATCATATGTGACTGTGCGTTATATCATATGTGACTGTACGTTATATCATATGTGACTGTGCGTTATGTCATGTGACTGTGCGTTATATCATACGTGACTGTGCATGAGAAAACTAGGCTTAAGTATGAAAATAGAGAAAATGAGATCTTTCAACCTCAATATTATTTAGTTATTCATGCATATTTGAGAGAAAACAGCTTATTAATATAGGACATTTTGAATTTTCTTTAGTGAAGTAAATATCGGGAAATTGCATACATGATTTAGTACACTGATAACTTGACTCGACGTTTTTTTGAAAACTGTATTCCGTACCTAATGCCGAAAGTTGTAAGATGCAATGCATCATTCATGACTAAAACTGGACGATAAACCCATCATGCCTGAATGATGCCGTTGTCACTTCTGTGAAAAGTTAAAATTCATAATCTCTTGCAGAATTGTGTATTTCTGTAAGAGAGGGTGTATTTTTTGTCTTAATTCTTTCACATGCTGTCTTCACTGTAAGCAGTAAAATGTATCATACTTGCCCGCTGTGCTGAAGCAGAAATATTATTCTAGAGACAAAGCTGTCTAACAGATGTCCAACACCACAGTTGTATGGCATCTGTAACCTCATGCCAATTGTTGCAATCTGATACAAAAGATGTTATGGAGAACTTTTTCTGCATCCCCCCCCCCCCCCTCCCCTCTGGTGCTATGTAGAGTAACAAGTTGTTTGAGTATGTGGTGCTTGAACATTACAAAGTATAATGAAATATTGACCAGCAGTTTGCAAATTTTTTTCACATTATTTTTTACTGAATTCAGACAGCAACCTCCCCACCAATGGAACAAACCATCTCAAATCTGGACTGACATTTTTCATGCTCCAAAGTTTAGTTGAGAATTAGAATTATTTATGAAACTGCATTTAACTTTTACTATATTGTGTGTTTACATGTGTGTGAGATAGTCACATGGTTGATCTGCATAAGAAGATATTTTCGGATAATTCCAGTACTCATCAAAAGGTACCTCTTGGCAATATGACAGCAGTGACATTTAGCAGTTTGTATACTGGTGCCAAAGTTGTCAGTGTGATGGTGTGTGACAAGTCAAACCAGCAAAATTGTTTTCTGTGGAATTCAAATTAAAAACTGAACAATTATGTGGTAGACAAATCTGATCTTGTCCTATTTGTATCATAGAACCTGATGTGTGCATGCAGGGTTGAGTTTTCAAAACTGGTACATGTTGATGCACATGTTCATTGTGCTTGATGTGGCCAAAACTGGTACATGTTGATGCAGTTGTTCATTGTGCTTGATGTGGCCAAAACTGGTACATGTTGATGCACATGTTCATTGTGCTTGATGCGGCCAAAACTGGTACATGTTGATGCACATGTTCATTGTGCTTGATGTGGCCAAAACTGGTACATGTTGATGCACATGTTCATTGTGCTTGATGTGGCCAAAACTGGTACATGTTGATGCACATGTTCATTGTGCTTGATGTGGCCAAAACTGGTACATGTTGATGCACATGTTCATTGTGCTTGATGCGGCCAAAACTGGTACATGTTGATGCACTTGTTCATTGTGCTTGATGTGGCCAAAACTGGTACATGTTGATGCACATGTATACATGTTCATTGTGCTTGATGTGGCCAAAACTGGTACATGTTGATGCACATACATGTTCATTGTGCTTGATGTGGCCAAAACTGGTACATGTTGATGCACTTGTTCATTGTGCTTGATGTGGCCAAAACTGGTACATGTTGATGCACTTGTTCATTGTGCTTGATGTGGCCAAAACTGGTACATGTTGATGCACATGTTCATTGTGCTTGGTGTGGCCAAAACTGGTACATGTTGATGCACATGTTCATTGTGCTTGATGTGGCCAAAACTGGTACATGTTGATGCACGTGTTCATTGTGCTTGATGTGGCCAGTTGAGCTCTGGAGAATGCTGGGAATTTCCAGGCCCCCCCCCCCCCCCCCCCGGAAAAAAAAGTTGTGGTTAAGGTTAAATGGCCACAAAAAAAGAAAGGGTTGGTAGGTCGTTCTGACATTTGAAAACTTATTTAAAGGATTTGTGTGTGTGTTTTAAGAAATTTTGTGTATACAGTGAATTAATTTGAACAAACATTTTTCTTTCATTGAAAAAACCCCAACCTAAAACTGAAATAGTGCTCGAAAGATGGGACAGTATTCATTTTGTTGTTTACCTTCAGGTTTTTTTCTTCAAGTTTAAATTTTTTAAATTCTCAGTCACTTTAGGTTGACGTTCCTTGTCTGCTGTCAACAACCATCACAAGATTTTTAAAAATGTTGCCAGTTGGAGGGAATATTACAGTGACAAACCTACTGACATAACCGGTTTTCAACTTGCAATCAATCCAACACAGGAGGTTTTTCTGTTGCGTGTGATGACTCAAAGTTTAGGGCGATGGAAATGAAAAAAAATGGGCATAATTGCTTATACCCTTGCATCCTTTGCATTTGTACAGTTTAAAAGCATGCTTGAGTTGCATCATGCCCTGTCAGTAACATTCAAGAGCTAATAGGATCGGTTTCTGTCAGTCAGCGTATTCGATCTGCACAAGTGTTTTTAGTGTGCTTGTAAAGGGAGCAATTTATGAATACAGACATTTAAGATTTCAGCAGCATTGAGCACATGAAATACAATAATCAGAAAAGCACTGGTTCAACTTTTGCTAGTCCCCACCCCCCCGTCCAGTTTCATATACACTTGACCAATTTTAGCTCATCTGTTCCGATATTGTTCACCACTGCAGAACTTTTGGTTGGTGGCAAGATCTATTGGATGTAATGAAAAAGCAAATATTTGGAAGACTTTTTAGTAAGTCATATTTGTATGATAAACTTTTGTTAGCAGATGTGTGTAAACACAGAAGTGATTTTGGGCAATTGATACATGTATGTACAGAGATGAAGTTCCCTTCATATTTTTTTGTCTGTGTCATGTAAAAAGAAATTTGTACAGAGAAGTCTTTTCAGTCCATATAGATAATCAGTGTGATGTGGATATACTTTGCACTACAGCAACTTTTTATAATAAAATATTATTTGAGAAAAACTGAGGTCTGATTAATCTGTTCCTTCATGCTGCGGCTTCTATGTACAGAAAGTAAACAAACAATTATTTGTAATTGTCTGTTGCTTCAAATGATTAACATTATTATTTGGTTATTCCCATTAGTTTCCCAGAGAGGAAAGGGAAAACAAACAAACAAACAAACAAACCCACTTGTACAGCAGAGCTGGATGAACTAGTAGCACACCTGCAATGCCAAGACACGCTGCAGAGAAAAAGGAGAACCCAGCAGACAGGGACTACAAAACACTGAAGGTAATTGAAATTTTTTTTATTGCCATGTTAAGAATGGTCATCCCACTAGTGAATAGTTCACTGCTTAATTAAACCCTCAAACTTTGACAACTTTGCAGATACACTTGGAAACCTTTGTACCTCTGTCAGTGTTGTAACTGCACTTCTCAAAACTAGATGATGGAAGCATGTAACACTGGAGCACAGGCAACTCTGATAGGAGCAACATCTGTCCCTTTCCACCTTGCACAGCAAGCAACACACCCACTGTGAACAAGTGTCCCTTTCCACCTTGCACAGCAAGCAACACACCCACTGTGAACAAGTGTCCCTTTCCACCTTGCACAGCAAGCAACACACCCACTGTGAACAAGTGTCCCTTTCCACCTTGCACAGCAAGCAACACACCCACTGTGAACAAGTGTCCCTTTCCACCTTGCACAGCAAGCAACACACCCACTGTGAACAAGTGTAACAAAACTGAAGGCTTGGCAAGGTGTCTGCAACAGCATTATAAAAATTTAATGCTAGCTGTGTTTTGCTAGATATATAAAAAATATCACATCCTGCTCCAGAGCATTTCGCGTGTACATTCATGACAGCTGCAACTGGAATTAAGCACAATTCTAATCAATACATGCATACAAATCAATAGGTAAAAAATGTTGAAATGGTTTTGTTACTTTAGCTTTGTGGTGTCATTTCTTCCCTGTGCTCTAGTAATAACATTATAACTATCACAATAATTTGGCATGCAAATATACTATAAAGCAATACAATGAAAAATGATCTACATAAGTACAAATGCACCCTCTTCATAAAATAAATGCAAGAAAGGCTGTGTACTTGTAAAGATATATGCGCAAATACTATACATCAAGGGGTATGACCCCACACTGTGCTGTATGCTGCACACATACATTGCACTAGATAGCTACAAGACTGACTAGCAAATGTGGCATGAGCAAAATAATATTTCAATCAAATTTAAATGGTAAGCCATCATCATCTTCATTAGACACCAAAACATATATTCTAGGACGTTCCATAATGCTCATGCTGCAATTAATAACAATGAACAATCAGTAAAATGAGCATTCATGCAATGAACATGATAAACAAGAATTTGCATTAGCAACATGTCCAAGTAGGTACCAGTCACTAAAAAAAAGTATAAAAATGAATACATCTCCAGCTGCATGTTATATCTGGCATAAAGATGAGGTAAAAGATATCAAGAATACACAAATGTTCAATTTGAAATTACCTAGAGGTGCTATGGTTTTGTAGGGAGTATCTCCACCAAACATACTTTATTGTCACAATACAAGAATGCTTCCTGATGGGGAAAAAATACACTTATTCAAATACTTCCTTCCTACACCCAGAAGTAATCGTGCATAATAAATATCTTTAATACATTAGATACGGGTAAACAGAAGTTTAAAAAACCCCACAGGTATCACTCCTGCCCTAGAATTTAGAGAAAAAAAGGCTGCAATTTTCAACCTATATAATGTTAACATGCAAGTTTTTACTTGCACCCAATAGTTAAACAATAGCTGCTGATCTTATTTACTACATGGTGTTTTGTTAGTGTGGAAGGCATCTAATTTAATATGAAAAGCAGGAAATTAAAAATACATTAAAACAATGAGATACATTAGGGTAGTCACGGAAGCAGAGAGAGAGAGAGAGAGAGAGAGAGAGAGAGAGAGAGAGAGAGAGAGAGAGAGAGAGAGAGAGAGAGGGGGGGGGGATAGAGAGAGGGGGGTAGAGAAAGAGAGGGGGGTAGAGAAAGAGAGGAAGGAGAGGTAGGGATTGATTGATTAATTGATTACTTTATTTTTCAAGGGAAATTCCTGAATTAGGCGTAGCTGCCTATCTTACATCCAACCCTTGTTAAAACAAGCAAACAAACAAACAAACAAATCCAATCCCATCCCCCACCCCTATCTACCCACCCACCTGTATCTCACTCAAAATTCACACAATAACACAGGTTACAATCAATTCATGGTAAAGAAATACCACATTGAAAATAGTCACGAAGTGAATTTAGAATAAGATGAGAAAGTATCTAGGATGACTCAAGGAGGGAGAGGGAGGGAGAGAGGGAGAGGGAGAGGGAGAGAGAGAGAGAGAGAGAGAGAGAGAGAGAGAGAGAGAGAGAGAGAGAGAGAGAGAGAGAGAGAAAAGAGAGAGAGAGAGAGAGAGAGAGAGAGAGAGAGAGAGAGAGAGAGAGAGAGAGAGAGAGAGAGAGAGAGAGAGAGAGAGAGAGAGAGAGAGAGAGAGAGAGAAAGAGAGAGAGAGAGAGGGAGAGGGAGAGAGAGAGAGATGGAGAGAGAGAGAGAGAGAGAAGAGTGAGTGGGCGGGGGTGTTCAATGACATTTAAACCCTGTAGGAAGTGCTAATTATGAGACAGAGAGACAGATACAAAAAATGTCATGGCTTCCACTCAAAGTGTGTATAGCACCAAGTCAGCTGTGGAATGAAAGGCAGTCACTGTGGATGTGACCCATCAACAACGCTGTTCACATCCACCTCTGCTACAACTCATCATGGCTGCCCTGAAATGCAAAAGACACAGCATTAGCCACTGTGGATTCATGGAACAAGTTCACTGAGTTTTGTTGTGTTTGCTTGTCCAAGAGTGCAAAAGCACATCCATGAGGTGGTTAAAAAGGAGGAGGAGGAGGAGGGTAAGAGGAGGAGGGTGAGAGGAGGAGGAGGAGGGTGAGAGAAGGAGGAGGAGGAGTAGGAAGAGGTGAAGGAAATACATATCTTGCAAATTTCACTTGGGAGTAGCATTTTTGAGAATTGGCACATACTCAAGCTCTCTGATGTCATAATAATACAAAAGTGGACTGAATTCAATTTTTGATCAAACCTCCATGCACCTTAAAGTTTTTTGCAAGATCAAGGAATAATTCTTCTTGTGTTTCACCTTCATAATTCTCTACTGTAACTGGACATGCTTTCCTTTTCTCATATTTTCCCTTGATTTTTCAATCTCCTTCTAACTGATCTTAGCAAATTCTGCACAGTGACAGAAGATGCATTCCTTTGAATTGCTGTACCAATCACATTTCAGCACCGACCTTTCTGGGTGAGGACCGTTTGCAGTTGCACCGTGCATCATGGTTGCTCGGCTGCTCCACCAGCTCAAAGTCCTCACTCACTTTCACCTTCCCCTTGATCAGCTTTGAGTATTCCTGTCACAAAGAGGAGTAAGCATTTTGTAAGCCTGCACTACATTTCAAAGGCACACACACATATGTGACCAGCCACGACAAAACCAGTGCTAAGTCGCGCGGCACTATTTTGCGCTACGACTGAAAAAAGGCAGGGAGGGTCACTCTGGGTGATTTTCACTTTTTGATAAAAATAGATTCTACATGGTTTAAACTATCATGCCAGTAAAGGAAACATGTTGAAGAATTATATTTTGATGTTAAAATAAAGACTTTTGTGTTATGTATTGTTTCAAAAGCTCCCTGTAATTAGCGTAAATTGCCTCATTTTATCCGCAATAAACATACCTAAACCCTTGCAGAACCCCTTCATGTTATATACCGTTAGAAAGGCCGCTCTCTAGGCGTTCCTGCTCTGTGGATGTCGAAGAAAGATTAGATCAGCAATTTTTGAAACGGAGTTTGAAATACCGTTGCTAAGGTGTTTAATGTCTAAAGAGGGTAAATCTTCTGAGACCGTTTTTTCAAAATGACCGCTGCTTCAGTACTCAACTTGAAATGCCTGTAACTCCTATTCTAATTAACTCACACTGTTCATTCTTATATCAAAACAAACAGAAATGAATGTGCAGAATTCAAAAATATTAAAACCCTGTTTTGTCCAAAAATCGACTTAGCACTGGTTCTGTCGTGGCTGGTCACATATATGCACACTCAAACATATGTGACAGTGAATGAGGAGCGAGGCTAATGGTGATGTAAGGAAAACACTTTTGGAGAAAATGCTAGTCATCAGCATGCTAGGTCATGTCTACATTTTCATTAGCTTGACATCACTGAAAGAGATTTCCTCAAATAATATGCTGCCTTTTCTGGAATATGCAGGAATGAATAAATAGTATTGTGGCTGAAACATCTTGTTGCCATTTTTCCACTTTAACCCGCTTCCCACCGGACGTTCCGGTGCGTCCCGCTAAAAATGGCTATTCTCTCTCGTGGACGTCCCGGCACGTCCTGCATGACACCATACTCAAACTGGTAGCTGCCATGTTTTCCATGGTAACGGTAATATCCCGAGATTTCGAGCATTAGCTCCACAGTGAATAGGCCTTGGGCTGCCATTTTGATTGTTAATTTCTGGCGATTTAGTGAATTTTTCTGAATTTTTTAAACATCGCACTGTCCGGCGAGCCCCAGCCAGGCCCATCGCATGTTTTTTGTGTGAAGATAGCAATGCAGAAAACGTTGAATTACTGCTGTTTGACCTGGAATGGAACAATGAGAGTGACCTAGATTCAGAGATTCTGACACGCGAAGTCAACAGTGATCATCTCCGATTAAATGGACCCGCAATCTGACTCAGATCATACTAGAGAAGTTTGTGGAGGAAGTGGGCGTGCTTCACGACCTGCTTGTCTGTGCGTCAGCCTCTGATAATTTTGAATTATTTCTAGTTGATTCATTATCCCAACATGTTGCGGAGCAGACAAACTTGCATGTAAGCTGCTTAAAACTAATAAAAGCAGGTGGAAGAAAGTAGTGATGACTGAGTGTGGAAAGTCACCACTGCCAAAGAAATCAAACTCTTTTTCACAATCAAAATGTTTTTATTAGATTTGTCTCTATTTTGTTTGATTTTGTCCACTATAATCTTCCCTTGTGAGGTACTGTGTTTTTTATCATAAGGCAGTGTGTGTGGTCAAGGGGGAGTTAACTCTTCCCTTGCATGGGCTTTAGACTGTGGCTGTAGTCTAGAGAAGATGTCATAATAATGGTTTTGGGAAGGGAACTGAGGGTTGAGGAACTGCATCTTTTAAGAGATTCTTAGCTACTCTGTATAAAATTTTTTGGTGCCCATTATTTGAGCCTCAAAGGAAAGAAGAGCATTATATAAGAGAAATATGTTATTAAAAGGAAGGTATTAAAACTGTTGTGAAAAAAAGTATGTTTTTTTAATATTATTTTTATTTAAGGTAACCGTTAAAATTTACACGTTGCCTCCCTTTTCGTGGAGTTAAGAATTAGGTTTTTTGCCCAAGGTAACGATGGTAAGAGTTAATCTTGGTTCCCCATGCACTGTCACATTCTCTCTCTCTCTCTCTCTCTCTCTCTCTCTCTCTCTCTCTCTCTCTCTCTCTCTCTCTCTCTCTCTCTCTCTCTCTCTCTCTCTCTCTCACACACACACACACACACACACACACACACACACACACACACACACACAAACATACATTCTTTATTTCTTTGGCATACATTGATAAGATACACTGAAATGGAAAGTATACCCCAGATGAGAATGGAAAACAAACAGCAGACATACAAACAGCTATGGCACAAGCATGTCAAGGAAATTTACTGCCTGAATAATTCATTCACTTGGTATGAAAAAGTCTAAGCAAACTGAGAAAATATCAATACATGAAAATGACATCCTAGTTCAAGCTCTGCACACTCAATTTCAGGCTTGGGCATGACATGTTATGCAGTGATGGGGATCTGCACTTCTGGCAGGATTAAAAGTGGATAACTGTTGAAGTTGATGAAATAAAAAACACCCCTTCATGAATGAAAACAGCAAATACTTACATTAAACAGTTTTACATGGTAGCAGAATATTTCCGTTGGTGTTAGATGGTCTCGAGCGAACTGCTGTCCATTTCTGGCTATCTCTCGCGCCTGAAATATATTGTAAAAAATTATCCATTACGTAATTCTTAAGAAAGAACATTTAAAAACATCACAAGTTTTGAAATGTACAAACATGAGTTAAACCCTTGTACAGAGAGAAAATGCCTACAGGACCACATGTCAACATTATCCAGACAGCACTTCATGGGAACTCATCACATTGGAAATCAAAAGCAACAAACAACAAACACATGCACAACAGTTCCCATGAGATGATGTTCCCTCTGGAAGCCTCAGCTAGCAATCTTGCATCTCTCTCTTTCTCAGAGCAGCTGGGTGTCCATCTACATCCATATATGTGTGTGTGTGCATGCATCTGTGAGCATGAGCATGTGTGCATGTCTGTTTGCATCAGTGCATATGTGTATGTGTCCATCTGCATCTGTGCATGCATGTGTGTTTGCACCTGTTCATATGTGTGTGTCTGTCTGCATCAGCGCATATGTGTATGTGTCCGTCTGCATCTGTGCATGCATGTGTGTTTGCATCTGTGCATGCATTTGTGTGTTTACATCTGTGCATCCATGTTTGCATCTGTGCATGCATGTGTGTGTTTGCATCTGTGCATGCATGAGTGTTTGCATCTGTGCATGCATGTGTATGTTTGCATCTGTGCATATGTGTGTGTCTGTCTGCATCTGTGCATGCATGTGTGTGTTTGCATCTGTACATGCATGTGTGTGTTTGCATCTGTGCAAGCATGAGTGTATTTGCATCTGTGCATGCATGAGTGTGTTTGCATCTGTGCATGCATGAGTGTGTTTGCATCTGTGCATGCATAAGTGTGTTTGTATCTGTGCATGCATGTGTGTGTTTGCATCTGTGCATGCATGAGTGTTTGCATCTGTGCATGCATGTGTATGTTTGCATCTGTATGTTTCTGTCCACTGCCCATTTGCAACTCTCATTCCAAATATTTTCTAAGCGATCATCTAGTCCAATTGTCTCTTATTTTCCTTTTTTTCTCCCGTTTTCCCACAAGTTCTCAGCATCTTCTATCTGTGCCTGTCGGTCTGCCTGGCCATCTCACTGCTTACCTTGTCCTCATTATCTTTGACCCACTGCAGTTGAGTCAGAAGATCACTGAGGTCGCGCTTGAGAGGGATGTAGTGAATGTAGGGCTGGAGCAGGGGGTAGAAGTGCTCATAGTAGGGTGAGTCCTGCTTCAGCACCACGCTGTTCCCCGCCAGCAGGTAGGGCAGGCGGTAGGCTGCGACTGTCCCGTCTATGTTCAGCTGGTATTTGTGCTGTGGGCGCGAGCAAATGTCAGTGCCACACATGTCAAGAAAAAGGATCTGGAAAAAGATCTCAAGTTAAACAATGAAAAATCACCATCACCACAATCACCAAGGAAAAAGTTCTTTGCAGACTTTTGATACTGATGGTCGAACATGTGATTCTAGTAAGGCAGAGCAGTCATGACCAAGGGTTCTCCCCTAGTTTTGTACCAAGGTTAGACATCAGACCATTCGATGACATCTCTACAACTTAGCAATCTAGTCCACTGAAATTTAGTTCAGACTTTGTAAGATGGCAGAGAACATTGACTTAATGCAAGCAGAAAAGAAAAAAAAGAAGAAAAAAGACCTGACATATTTTTTCTCTCTCTCAAAATTATTTTTACTGTTCATCCACACAAACAATTATATCCATCTAATCCAATGAATAATGCTCTACACTAAAAACATTTGTAGGAGAAGAAATGCTCCATTCCTAGCTTCAGCCTATTATAGTATAACTTGCAGAAGAAGAAGAAGAAGAAGAAGAAGAAGAAGAAGAAGAAGAAGAAGAAGAAGAAGGAGGAGGAGGAGGAGGAGGAGGAGGAGGAGGAGGAGGAGGAGGAGGAGGAAGAAGAAGAAGAAGAAGAAGAAGAAGAAGAAGAAGAAGAAGAAGAAAAGTAGAAGTAGTAGAAGAAGGAGGAGAAGAAGAAGAAGTAAAAATAAAAGGTCAAAGGTAGAAACAGCAGCAGCAGCATTTACTTCAGCACATGCTGTTACAAGTTCATTTACCAACATGCAGCTCTACACAATGTAGCAAATGCTGAGTGAGAAACAGCAAAGGAAATGCTACAGAGCTAGGGGATTCTGCAAGCAAGAGCAATGGAAAACGCATGCATGAATGTACCAAGAATTGTCAGCATTGAATTCATCAGAAGCATCACTACCACTAGTGTAAAAGGAGTTAGAACAGAATGTCTCCAAGAGAACTGCTATAGATTTCAGCTGACGCAGCAGCAAATTCACTGAAATAATTTTTTGTTGTTAAGGAAACAGATACCAAAACAAAATCATATCTACAGGCAATTTGGGTCATAACCAAAGCTTCTCATTTGAGTAGAAAGTATAAAGAAAAGCTGTGTTAGACTTCAGTTGACACAGTAGCAAAGTTACTGAATTCTTCCTCTTTTTCATGACTAAAACAAAGTCAGATCTTCAAGCAATGTGCAAAATCAAAGCCTGTCAAAGATGGCAGCCTGAACCATTAGGACTAAAAGAGTTGTCTCCCTTGCGAATGCAATTACTAAACACCAAATGGAGCTTGATGAGAGTGCCTGTCAGTCGTCTTTTTTTCCCCTGTAGGAGGACGAAGCAAAAGCAAACTCAGAAAACACTGATCATACAATGGATCTTAAAGCTGAAGTTTCAGGCTACTCCCTTCACCTCCACAATGCCACCAAGCGGTAAGCAAGGAAGCTTCCAGCGGGTCCATGCGAAGTGGTGCTACCCAGTGAGGAGAGCCATGCAAAGTACGCATGCACAGGGGAGGATAACTCCACATCTCTGTACCTTGAAGAAGTCAAAAAACGAAATGCTCTTGACGATTTCCCCATACTTTTCTTCATCCTTGGGGAAGAAGAACATATGAGTGAGGGCAGCATCAATAATGTCTGGGTGTTTGCGAGACAGCATCACCAGGTCTAGCCGCTCCTGCCGGCTGTCCCGCCCACGCCAGAATGCCAGGTTGGTCTTGTTTTCCCAGGCAGGCCCCGTGTTGGCTTGCACAGAGAACATGTCCAGAGATACCCTGTGAAGACACAAACACAGAAATGTTAGCTTCGTTACCAAGAACATCAGTTGCAATAATGATTTCTGGTTGGCTGTGTTGGTGAGATTGCTGACTGCTTGGAACACTTTTCTTTTCTGCTTTGGTAAGTGTATGGTAGCTGTGACTCTGAGATAAGATAAGGTGTTGGTACATGCTTATTGTATTTTGTACGATAAAGATACTTTTTGTTGGACTAAATGAAATTTTAACTCATGCAGTCCTGTATTTTACAGCTTCTTACAAGGTCTGCTCTGCATGTCTCACCTTGACACCCAGCCAGTAAGAGAGAGAGAGAGAGAGAGAGAGAGAGAGAGAGAGAGAGAGAGAGAGAGAGAGGAGAGAGAAAGGAGAGAGAGAGAGAGGAGAGAGAGAGAGAGAGAGAGAGAGAGAGAGAGAGAGAGAGAGAGAGAGAGAGAGAGAGAGAGAGGGGGGGGGGGGGAGGGAGACAGGGAGGGGGAGGGAGACAGGGAGGGGGAAGGGAGAGAGAGAGGGAGGGAGACGGGGGAGGGAGGGAGGGAGAGAGGGAGACGGGGGAGGGAGGGAGGGAGAGAGGGAGACGGGGGAGGGAGGGAGGGAGGTAGAGAGGGAGACGGGACAGGGAGGGAGGGAGAGAGGGAGGGAGGGAGGGAGGGAGGGAGTGAGTGAGTGAGGGGGGGAGGGAGGGAGACAGACAGACAGACAGACAGACAGACAGACAGACAGACAGACAGACAGACAGACAGACAGACAGACAGACAGACAGACAGACTGGTTGAAAGAGATGGGAAGAGGTAGGGGGAGGGAGGAGGAAAGAAAAGGGGGAAGGGGAGAGAGGGATGACGGGACAATCAACAAATAATTTTCAACTTTTAACGTGTTATGTATGAACACATTAGGCAATTCTCGATCAGTGAGAATGAACAATATCCATATTTCTAGAACGTCCAATGCCAGGTCCATAGTCAGACTTCACATTGTAGCAGCTGGCAAATGTGATTAGTGTCTGTGACTATTTTCTCTCTACAACAGAAGAAGACATCTTTTCCACCAGTCTCCACTACTTCCACGACTCGCCATCATGCATCCCATCTACTGAGACATTGACACAAAAAGCAACCAAACTTGTAGTCTCTTCAATGCATCCTACACTGTTTTCATCTACTCCTACATACTACACTTGTATCATGCAAGCGATCCTGTCATTTGACACCTTTCTGTTACTTACCCGTACTGTCTGGACATACCAAAACAAAGAAAATGTATTGACGTCATAATAAAATAGCATTTCAACCATGTACACAGCAATACTATTAGGACATGGGAACATTTTAAACAGATTAGATATGAATATGTGGTCTTCGAGGAAACATATTTATCATTTAAAAAAAGATAATGTGCAGTCATGATGCATAAAATCTTGATTTTTTTTGACATCCTGGAAAGGAATATGAACTGCTTTGAAACTAAAATACCAGTTTTGAATATTGTCATAGTCAGTTCATGACAGAGGATATAGGCCTAATTTCACTACATGCTCCAGGATGCCTCAATGACCTGTTCAATTCAGTGTAAACACACCCCACCCCACCCCCCCCCCCCCCCCCCCCCCCACCCCCCCCCCCCCCCCCCCCTCCCCACCCCCAGACAGAGCTTCAAGTAAGTCCAAATCATTAGGAACATAGGCTACATTTGAGAAGGGGAGCATTGAATAGCTGTCTCTAAGAGTAGGCGTGTCACCAGAACAACATTTTTGTAGGCCAGTCTACTTTGGCATGTAGGTGGGGGGGGGGGGGGGGGGGGAGGGGGCCCTGGGGGAGGGGGCCCTGAACATTCCAGAGTGGTTCCCACACAGTCCAGGTGCAAGAATGAAATGGATCTTCATCCCTGACAACAACGCAAAAGAATCCCCTGGTAGCTTGGAGCAAACCCTATCTGAACTATGGAATTGGGCCCTCTTAGCTCAGCAGCTGGGGGGTTCTAGCTGATAAGGGGGGTGGGGGTTGGGGTCGGTGTGTGTGTGTGTGT
>JAWQFJ010007189.1:27500-60000 GCA_034096865.1 Theodoxus fluviatilis
GACGGAGGCCAGTTACTGGTGCCTGAAAACCAGTTGCTTTGGGTAGATGGAGCTTGACATCTTGGAGAAGGTAAATTAAACCCTGACTTTAAACCTCCACTGCCTTGTGGACATAGCTACACAAAGAAAAGGCTAGGGGAGTCAACCCAGAGGAGCTGGAGTCCCTAAGGCAGATCAGCGTTGATTTCAACAGCGTTCTGGCAACTCCTGCCAAGGATGTTGATTTCAACATTATTGTTCTGGCAACTCCTGCCAAGGATGTTGATTTCAACATTGTTCTGGCAACTCCTGCCAAGGATGTTGATTTCAACATTGTTCTGGCAACTCCTGCCAAGGATGTTGATTTCAACATTGTTCTGGCAACTCCTGCCAAGGATGTTGATTTCAACATTATTCTGGCAACTCCTGCCAAGGATGTTGATTTCAACATTGTTCTGGCAACTCCTGCCAAGGATGTTGATTTCAACATTGTTCTGGCAACTCCTGCCAAGCCATGCTGGCACCTGCCTTTCCCTTGGTCAACACTGAGTGGTGGAGGGGGGAATCTGCTGCATGGGTGACAGCTGATCTCCATTTCTTCCACCCAGCCTCTGCCCTCTACTGGAGAGGCAACCCCAGCTTTGCTTGAATCTCAGCAGTAGACACCACAGGGGAGGCATCAGTTTAGCTACCTTCATACCTACCTACCTACCCACCCACCTATTTACCTACCTACCTACCCACCCACCCATCCACCCTCCTTTCTTCCTTCCTACTTATCTACCTTTCTACCTACCTACCTACCTACCTACCTACCTACCTACCTACCTACCTACCTACTTACAGTAAGGACTATAATGTGACCAGTTCACCCACAATCAGTTGCTCCAATACTTCTGGTGATTTTCAAATTATTGTATCATCACAATATGTAACAAGTTTTCTTCAAGATGGTTCTACAATGATTATGAACTGGTTGATGATTTATATTTGTGTTAGTACATGTGTACTGAAAACAGGCAATTTTGCACAAAAAAACACTAAGTGTGCAGGTAACACGCAGGTAACACGCAGCTAACAATCAAAGTTTTACAGAGAATGGGCAGTTTATTAGCTTCTGGCTCAAAAGAAGAGTCTAGAGTAAGAGTGCAAAAGTAACAAAATGTTATTAGCACATGGTCATCCTGAACCACCAAATTTGGATGACGCAACATCATATCTCCATCTTGAACGCATGCCTGGTCACATTTGACAGCAATTTCCCCTGAAGAGAGATATCTTTTGGCAAGCACTCCTCAATGAATTTGGTGACTAGCTCTTCTGGGAGATCTGCTGCGGCTTGCTACAACTTACAAGCAACGAGTTCTGCAGGAGCACCAAAGTCTCATGACAAACTATTTCACTTGAGGAGCCAGTCAACTTTTAGGAGTTGCTTTCTGTAGAGGTCTATGACCTGCAACGTCACACAAAAGTATGAAAGCAAACTGCTTGTTTCAGAAACTTGAAAAACCCCCTTGAAAACCACAGCTACAGGGTCCACTCACAGCAGGGAAGGAAGGGGGTGGAGGTGGATGAGGTTCCTACAGGCAGTTGATGTATTAAAAAACCCACACAACCAACTAATTCAAGTATGGTGGATCTGTTGCAGCAAGCAGAGTTCATGATTCCCTGGTGCAGGCCCCTCAGTGAATAGGAACAGGTTCTAATGAGGGCGCGAGGAGAATGATGATGATGATGATGATGATGATGATGATGATGGCAACGACGACGACGACAACGATGGTGATAACAAATGGAGTTTTAAGGCATATCAGCCTTTGTAGGCTATGTATGTACGGCCATTGATCACAATCACCAGAACTGGTACAGAAGAGCAAGCAATGATTAACCTACCTATTCACCTCTTACAAATCCAGTAGAGAGACACAGTGGGCAAGTTCTTACCTCCAACCAAAAGGGATGAGACAGGGAGGAGAAAAGACTAACTGTAGAGGCAGCTGACCCATGATGAGCTAAATGACAAGAGCGGTCAACACAGCCAACCACAACTCAAGGATCTACAACACACAAGCTCTTTTAAAAAAAGGTCCTGAAAATCCTATCACCAGAGTTGCATTTCGCCAAGAACTGTGATTTGAATGAATGGAAGATGAATTAGGATGCGCTCGTTTTGAGGATGCTTTAATGAAATAAATCATCGACATGTTTCATTCAAGATGTCATGAAGGATGAAGCCTACAGTTTTGTGTTATCTTCAAATCTCACTATTTGCTGTAGAAAGTACAGCATCCTGGACCTGAAAATCATACATGCAGACCTGCCAACCCACCATCATGCCAAAGAGTAGCATCCAGAGCTATTTGGAGTAGCATGGAAGGAATAGGCGTAGCGGGGGTGGAGGGTGGGGAGAGATAAGGCTGTGAGGTTGGCGCGATAAGCTGACCCGGTGGCGTGAAAGCAGGGGGGGGGGAGATAAGGCTGTGAAGGCGGCGCAATAAGCTGCACTGGCGACGTGAAAGCGGGGGGGGGGGGGGGGGGGGGGGGAGGGGAGATTCTCCATCGCGGTCAAAAGTTCAAGCACGCGGGAAAAGCGTAGTTTTTATGGACAAGCGTAGCAGTGTAGTAGCAGCGTAGCAAGCATGTCGAAAGCGTAGCATGCTACGCCTAAAGCGTAGTATTTGGCAGGTCTGTACATGCACCAACAAAAAAACCTACAAAAAAAAGGAAAAAACCACTTCAGGTTTCTTTCATCAGCAGAGTAACCCATCCCTACCTGTCAACAGCCACCAACCCAAAACTAACTCAAGAAGTGAAGGCCTATCCTTTCAACTACCTCAAACCACACCTCACTTTATGATATCATATTCATCCGGGTGTGAGATTCGCCCACGCCCCGCTTATTCCTGCAAATGAGAAACGCAGGACACACATTTTCTTCCATCCCTACTTTGGGTTTCCCATTCATCTGCAAAAAAAGGCAATTCCAGAGCTCTGAATAATCCTATTCCTCAAAGTAGTCAGATCCACTGAGGCATGGCGGGAGTATGGCACAAAATGACCAACTGTTCAGAGGGTAAAATGACGTAAGAGAGGGAGAGAGGAGTATGGAAGCAGATGGTAGCATTAAAATCAGTCATTCGTGTTTCCTGTTGCTCTGATCTAGACTTCAGATGAAATAACTTTTGGAAGAAAACGGCAATTCAAGGCAGCATGGTAAACCAACAGCAACTTGCCACCAGCCAGGTTGCAATGCAGCAAGTTGTGAGACACAAGCATAGGAAAATACTGCAGGGTTAAAGGGACAGAGCAGGGCGGTGCAGGGAGAGGAAAAAGGAGCAAGTGGGATGCTGGAGAGCACTGGAACAAACTGTTAAAGGGCATTCATGAAGACAATGTCTGGAGTGGTGCTGTAAGAAAAGACTTTCCACTTCCAGGCTGACTGCAAAGTGCAAGGGAGGATGTCTGGAGTGGTGCTGTAAGAAAAGACCTTCCACTTCCAGGCTGACTGCAAAGTGCAAGGGAGGGGGGAAGAGTGGAGGAGGTGAGGATTGAGATCGGGATGCAAAATGGCGCACCACCTCAAGAGGTTGCACAGTGTCAGAGTGAGCACACAGACCCTCCTTTCATGCCCGTCCACTTTTTGATTTAGGTCCACTGCGTAAGGGCTTCTGAGGGATCTCTTCTTTTACAGAGGGAGGGAGAGAGAGAGAGAGAGAGAGAGAGAGAGAGAGAGAGAGAGAGAGAGAGAGAGAGAGAGAGGAGGGGGGGGGGGGGAGATATGGATTGACAATCATACAAGTCAATGATCTGAAGGACAAACAAATAGATGGACAGAGGTACCTACAGATGGGAGGACAGGAAGAGCACAAGCATGTGCGTGCACACACACACACACACACACACACACACAACATCCACACATGCAACCACAGCAGAAAGTGCACAACAGGGATCTATAGATCTACACGAAGGCATCACTAGACTGACCCTTGAGACTGTATGGGGACTTGGCCACGTGCTTCCCTTCATGGAGGACCTCAATGACCAGGTCTGAGTAGGAGGCGTAGGGCCGAAGCCTCGCAATGTACAGTCCATCCTTGGCATCCAGCACCTGCGTCCAGATCCTCAAGCGGTCTCCCTGGGCACTGGTCACTCGCACATCAAAGGCCTTCTCTCCCAGAGAGGATGTGATGCTGTATGTAACAAACAATATATAACCTTCACTATAGGCATGTCATCTGGCATGTCTTCATGCATGAAACATGTATCTACCATGCTTAGCTATGAGGTTTTGATAAACATTGGTGTGTGAGTTTCATCACAGTATCTTGTTGGATGTTTACATCTATGTGCAATCTGTCTCCCAATGAGGAGAATCCCAGTGGCACATGCTTCTAGGGCCCACCCATGACCAAGCTAATGGAGCAGTCCTTGAAAGCTCTATGCTCAAGTCTCCTCAATAAACAGTGTGTGTGTGTTTGTGTGTGTGTGTGTGTGTGCATATGTTTGTGTCTTTTGTGTGTGTGGGTGTGCGTGTGCATATAATGTTTGTGTCTTGTGTGTTTGTGTGCATGTGCATATAATGTTTGTGTCTTGTGTGTGTGTGTATTTTGTGTGTATGGCTTGTGTGTGTGTGTATATGTTTGTGTCTTTTGCATGTGTGTGTGTTTTGTGTGTGTATGGTTTGTGTGTGTGTGTGTGTGTGTGTGTGTGTGTGTATGTTTGTCTTGTGTGTGTGTGTGTGAATGTTTATGTCTTTAGCGTGTGTGTGTGTGTGTTTTGTGTGTGTATGGTTTGTGTGTGTGTGTATGTGTGTGTGTGCGTGTGTTTGTGTCTTGTGTGAGTGTGTGTTTTGTGCATGTATGGTTTGTGTGTGTGTGTGAGTGGTTTGAGTGTGTTCGTGTGTGTGAGACTGAGGGTTTAATTTTGTGACAACTGCTGTATGTGTTGATGATGATGAAGATGAAGCAGTTTACATATATCTAAGGATATGATGAGGTACATGTGTTGTCTTACAGTACCAAACAGGCCCATTGAAGATCACCATATTGAAAACTTAGTGAGTGAACCAAGATCTGCATGCGAACATCTCCAGTGAGTACTAGTGGCACCGCTGTTTGAAGGCATCAGCATTTGACAACGTCTTGTGTGCATGGGCGTGCCAGTATGTGTGTTTGCGTGAGCTTGTTTTCCTTCTTAACTAGAGTTTTAAACTTGTGGGCATTTATTTTTCCTGTAGCCTGCTTTTTGCAAATCCACATTCTGCCATTTCCCCCCTCTTTTTAAAATTTATCTGGCCCTTTTTATAAGACACACCCATTTTACCAACAACTGACTGAGCTGGCTTTTGACTGCTGAAGGGTTAAAAGATTTATGGAGCACTTGTGAACATGGTGAAAGCAATCCCAGAAACTCCCAGCACTTGCCCGCACAGTGGAGTTCAGCAAAGAGCCCTCTGGAAGGTCATGACTCAGTGCTTGGGAAGCCCATTCAAACCCATTACCGATACTGCCACTCTAAAGCTGGGGGACAGAAAAGCTCTGGGATATTGCCTTTCCTTTCAAATGTAGATTCTTCAACCTCTCCCACAGCCTGTCAGGGTGTGGCAACGAAATCCCCTCAAGGTGACCCCAACATGCTGTCCTGGTTGAATGAATGTGGGTCCTTTCTTTGCTGGAATGTGTTGGAGCTGTGGGTATAATTTTCCCACTTAATCAAGGTAGACAGAATTCCTTGTTTATCATCATGGGATCAATGACACCTCAGATCTAGAGAGCAGTGCTCAACTTTGTTTACCTGTCTCTCATAAAAGAACAGGAAAAAAAAAAGGGAAAGCATGCTGCCCCACCCTGATGGAATGAACACGCAATACCTTCAAAATGGAGGCCATGACTATCATTTAAATAAAAAGTGTTTTCAAGAAGCTGCTTCTGTATGGGACGTTTTTTCTTCTTCATAGATACATGAGAGAATGGTTACTCAGTATCAAAGAGTCACCTTTAACAAGCACTAACAAAATTAGAGTGAAAATTGTTTGCACCAAAATAACATGATTAACCCCTTGCAGTGCCAGCCAATCAGCTTGCATGAACTTGTCATTCGGTTTCTACATGGCGTTACCAGGTGGTTGTTTTTTGGTACACAAGTGGACTCCTGTTGAGAAATAAACAGCTCTTACACTACAGGGAGAAAAACATGGCTATGATCAAAATGCATGCATGGGGTGTGTGTAGGACAACCAATATCCCGAGTGAACATAGAAGGAAACAGTTTGACTGCAGTTTGCTATGCCTCAGTAGAGCTGTTTGTTTTAGATTTGGCTGTGGAGGGAGTGATGTGAGGTTTTAATTCCACAATTGAAATCATGGTTGTTTTCAAGTAGTGTCTACCCTTTCAATGCTTCGGTAATGCACGCAGACAACAAGAAAACATTTTCCACAAGTACAATGCAAGCAATAAGCAGCATTTATATATTCTATCAAAACTATGATTATAATTTTATATACTCACCATCTTTTTGACACTTTCAAGAACATCCTAACCCAAATGATAAGAGAACAAATGAACGAGCGAATGAAAAATTTATTTGTTCGGGTCATTGGCCCATTACTAATGGTTTCCAATATTTGAAATGAAGGATGAAAAGGTGCAAGTGTGTGTGTGCACGTGTCATACACATGCACCTCTGTGCATGAATATGTGTGTGTGTGTGTGTGTGTGTGTGTGTGTGTGTGTTTGTGAGAAGAGGGGAGGAGAGGAGTTCAGTAAGTTTGGTTAGCCAGGTCAAACACCTTAGAAGAAAGAGAGAGAGAGAGAGAGAGAGAGAGAGAGAGAGAGAGAGAGAGAGAGAGAGAGAGAGAGAGAGAGAACTGAATAACTTTTATTGTGTAGGTTACCGGCCTATTACATTGAAACGAAGCGTGAACAAAACACAATTATGTACAATAAGTTCTTCAAAAACTGGCAACCAGTTTTGGGAAATGCAACGCGCATGAGTGCATTGAATCAGGTCATGCAGCCCGCAAAGGTTGCTGAGAGAGAGAGAGAGAGAGAGAGAGAGAGAGAGAGAGAGAGAGAGAGAGAGAGAGAGAGAGAGAGGGGATTTTTTTTAGCACTTTACTTGCTTCATAAAAGTCATGAGAGGACTGCACTTGAACACCCCACTTTAGACTTGCCCCTTCATCCCACATCCTCCTATTTTCAATGTCTCCTTCAGCAACACACCTTGCACAGGTGCGTACTCTAATAGTCAACTCTATTTCTATCACCCTAATAACTTCATGGAACACCAAAGCAGTTTGCTTTCACATGGACACAGTGTCCATGGCTTTCATGAGCAGATCCACAAGGTCCTGACAACCATTCACCTAGAGTGGGCAGTATTCACCCCAAACGTTAAGCCATGCATGCATGAGCCATTCAGACACATTGGATCCCTCCCTCTACTGTGAGGAGTTGCCTGGGTCATGGAATTTGAAAAGCTTCCATGCACATCATAAGGGGCCAGTCCTCCATGAGCTACTGGAACTGGGGAGGGTGTCTAGTGGATGAATGGGGCATCGAGCAGTTCAACCCATATGTTAGGCCAAACAAACAAAATAGCTGTGGTTATGATCAGATGGACAAAAAAAAAGGGTTGATATGTGTGCCTGAACTTTTTACTCTTCAAATGTGTATTAGAAGAGACCAGATTGAATATTATAAGTGAAGTTTCTCTTTCACTGAAAATGCTTATTAAAACATAAATAGTGGATTTCTCAAGTGTTTGAAGGTCAGGGAGGATGGGATGGCATGCGGTTTGTTGTTTACCATCAATTTCTTTTTGTGTTTTTTTTATTTCCCACGATTGAAATTAAAAAAAAAACACATTATGACCTACAGCATGTGATGAAAATGGCTTCCTATAACCTGAGTTTTTAAAGGAAAAAACACAAAGTCAACAACATTTAAAAAAAATTTATATCTTCACTTCTAGTTCTACACTTCCTAGAAACAAGAAATACACCACTGTCAAATGTGACGTCTGCATAGCATCTGGTCTGAAAGGGAGATGTAACTCGCGCATAGCATCCGGTCATAATGGGTTAAGGATCAGCAGAAAAAATAGGGTTAGTCTGGTTGCTGTAACCACAACAAATGTTTTCATTTTGCCTTACAGTTACACTATGGGACAGCTTGCCCAAGCATGCTGTGTGACTTGGTCATAAATATTTGATGAAAGTTTTATTGCAGACACATATTTTGACCACTACAAATGCTTCATTATTCATGATGTACACCTGAAATATTTATTACCCCCCACCCCCCAAAAAAAAACCCAACAAAAAATAACCCAACTTCCCACCTCTTCTACAACTGTACAAGTATTATAACATTCTGAAGTCTTTTCAGCACAAATTTCAATTCAGACAAGGAGGAGTAGAGGACGGACACTCTCAGGTGCAGCAATCCAGGTCACAAACGGAAAAAACCCCGTGTAATACATCAGGCTGCAAACGGTTAACCCCTTCCTTGCCATATATATTGCACACCATATGCCAGGAATTTTCTCACATTTTACAGTACTAGTGTTTGTCATATCATAGTGTTCTTATTTTCCAGAGCACTGAACAGAGCAGAGAACCAAAGATTATAGGTTACACAAAGATAGTTCATGCCGAGCTTTTGCTCTTTGAAGTTACAAGCAGCTAAAATTGCAGCGTTCCAAGCGGCCAGCACTATGGGAGATGCCTATAGACCGTTTCAACATTGCACATTTAAAATGGTGGACATAGTCTCGCTTCGCGCAGAAAAAGCAGAATTTGGGACACTAGAAACCCCATCCAAAGAAAATGTAAACCATGAACAGCATTAATTTATCAAAGCTGTATGTTGAATGCATCAAAAGGTATTGAAAGCTCCTACTTTTTAACAATCGAAATGCAGGTTACTCGCAGAACCACGTGTGCACGGGTCGACGTGATTGCAACGTTTGGTGACCCTGTTCTCTCTGTGTTAAAAATTATTCTTCTTCAAATCGGTCAAATAGTGATGTCACTCGTTCTTCAACCTTGGTAGTTGATGATGTTATCGGAAATTTTAGAATTAGGTCCATCCACATCTGTTGCTAGGCCATTTTTGTGCGAAGTCTCCACTAAATCCTATAATCATGTGACTAAATTCAGTGCAATGTTGAAACGGACTATAGGCATTTCCCATAGTGCTGGCCGCTTGGGGCGCAACGTGTCTCGACCCTCACGAGAATGAGCTAATGAACTATCTTTGTGTAACCTATAATCTTTGAGAGAACTGAGTGACTTGTAGTTGCCTCCCTTTCATGACAGTGCTTTGTAGAAGCCCAACAATTTTCTGGGACCTAGTGAAGCTCTGACAGTTCGAGGCCTGGAAAACTTCTGGGTGTGGCAGGGAAGGGGTTAAAAGGCAAACATGATGCACCCAGTCACTGAGTCAGTTATCAATCAGATTGGATAAACTTCCATTCAGTTTCTATCAATATGAAAAAACAATTTGGCAAGACTATACTTAAGGCACAACAAGTCTGCAAACTAAACAGTCTGGGTAAATCTTTAAATTGTTTATCTGTTATTTTCATTCATCATGATTTTTTAATTACTTTTTAAACTTTGAAAAACAAGACCAAGCCCTCACAATATCCACTGTGTCTATTAACTAGACAGACTTGATAAACATTTATTTTTCTTCCTAAAACTTTGAGAAAAAAAAGTTTTTAAACTCAGCAAGACATTACAGTTTACACAATCCCTGGTCTGCAAACGGAATAGACTGGATGAACTATTTTGCATCCTAGAACTCAGAAAAAGCAATCTAGCAAGACCAAGCTAAAACAATGTTAGGTGTGTGTGTGTGCGTTTTGCTTTTCGTCGTGTGTTGTGTAGTGAAGGAGAGAGAGGGGGGGGTGGGGAGGTGGAGAGAGAGAGAGAGAGAGAGGGGGGGGTGAGCGGAGGAGGAGGAGGAAGGGAGCGAGGAAGGAGGGAGGGAGGGAAGGGAGGGAGGAGGGAGGGAGGGCTAGGGAGGGGAGGGAGGGGAGGGGAGGGGAGGGCGAGGGGGAGGGGAGGGCGCGGGGACGGGGAGGGGGAGGGAGGGAGGGGAGGGGGGGGGGGGGACGGTAGGGAGGGAGGGGAGGGGAGGAGAGGGGGAGGGGGAGGGGGTGGGAGGGTGAGGGAGGGAGGGGAGGGCGAGGGAGGGCAGGAGGGAGGGAGGGAGGGAGGTGGTTACAGTAACATGGGGGGGGGGGGGGGGGGGGAGTTAATAAGGTAAGAAATTTAGGAGGTCAGATTGAGACTGTGCATGTGTGTGTGTGTGTGTGTGTGTGTGTGTGTGTGTGTGTGTGTGTGTGTGTGTGTGTAGAGATATGTCACGTATACAGTAGATTCATCTGAACAAAAATCAAAATTTCTCTTTTGCTGGAAAAGCTCTCTGATTTGAATCAGCTTGGGGAAGATATAATAGCATGCAGTTTGTTTTTAATCTTTGATTTCTTCTCTTTTTTTCCCATGATCAAGAAAAAAGTTAAGGGTCAACAGAAAAAATGGGTTGGTTGCATTACACTGGTCGTTTTAAAATGTGTTTGCCTATGGGTGATACTATGGCAAGGAGAAAAAAATAGTTGTGGTTAAGCTAACCCGACCAACCCTAGTTTTTCTTGCCAACCCTAAACTTCTTTGCAATCACACACGCACACAAAAGAGAAAAAAAGCGGAGGGCAAAAAGGAGAAAAAAAGAGAATAAATAAAGAAATTGATGGTAAACAACAAAATGTGTGCCTTCCCTCTTCCCTGCTCAACAAACACTCTGGGAATCCACTATTTGTATTTTAAAAAAGCATTTTCAGTTAAACTTAAAGTGAAACTTGTTTAATGTTCAATCTGGCCTCTTCCTATAAAAAGCAAAACAAAACAAATGTTCCAGCCAACCTTTTTTTTCTCCATATTACCATAACCACACCTACTTTTTTGTGTGCCTAATCAAGGCTGCTCATCCAACAGACTAGGTAACTTGTTTTGTCCTAAAACTTTCTAAAAATAAGACCCAAGCTTACACAACGCACAACAAGTCTGCCCAACAAGTTCCTTTCACACCCATGGACAGAGGAACGAGATACACAAAGGGTGCAATGTCCGTTCAAGCTGTGTGGTTGCTCTCAAGCCATCTTGCACGTTTCCATGCTGATGGCCAGCACCCTGAAACTGGTCAGACAGGTCAGTAGAGTCCACCCATCAAGGTCATCAACCCTTGCTTTTGTAAAGCACTCCCAGCATTAACACAGTTTTCTTTTTTTCTGCAGTGGTGTAGATATGCTCTAAGAAAGTAGTTCTTAACACCCACTAGTTTTCCCTAAACATTTTGTCAGTAAAAAAAGGGAGGATACTCTGCAAAGGTAGTTGATTTCAAATGCATAGCACAAGTTTAAGCTGAGGCATCCTGGCTCAGATACCTCAAGACTGAAAAAAAAATTCATAAAAGGACATCACTCCAGATAGCAATGACCATTAGCAATCACTCATTCAGTATCTTGGTACTTCAGAGTCTTCAAAATGAAAAAAAGGGTAAAGAAACATTGGGACTGTAAGCTGTAATGTATGATGGGGTTCAAGTAATTTAATTATGTATTTTTAAAATCACTATTTGTAAATTTAGTGATTCATGAAAAACTATAGTTCTGAGTTAGTTGCGTTGCCTCAGTCTCTGTAAACACAACCAGCATTAAGCCAATGTTTAACAGACAAGCTGATTTATTTTAGAAGATGAGGAAAAAGAAGAAAAGGAGGAGGAGGAGGAGGAGGAGGAGGAGGAGGAGGAGGAGGAGGAGGAGGAGGAAGAAGAAGAAGAAGAAGAAGAAGAAGAAGAAGAAGAAGAAGAAGAAGAAGAAGAAGAAGAAGAAGAAGAAGAAGAAGAAGAAGAAGAAGAAGAAGAAGAAGAAGAAGAAGAAATGATGGCAGACTTTGACACTTATGGCTTATGCCATTAGAAAACTTTTCATGGATAATTTCCGCTGCCCCATTTGCAATAGCAAAATTTCCCAGTATTCAAAGGACCTATTGGTATTGCTGTGATTTTTTTCCTCGCTCATAACAATGCATAGAAGTTTAAATTGGTAAACAACAACTGCATTGCAGCTAACATTTAATTGAAACAGTGAACGCCCCCTCCGATAAAGCACAGACTCAAGTGATCATGTAGAGATTACTAATTTTACTTTTCCCACTGCGTTTGATCAGCAAGTTGTGCGACTGATCTAATCACGCTGTGTGCGCGTGAAATCAGTTCGTGTGTAAGAAAACTTACTTTTCTCCTTTGGTGTTGACAGCTTGGATGAAGAAGTAGCGGACAGGCAGCGTGATCTTGCTTTTCAATCCCGGTCCCCAAATTAGTGTTTTGGCCACGTCTACGCCCGACGCTCTCACAGTTAACGCAAACGCAACTAGTAATAACCATCTGATCGAACCGCGCCGTGCGCCGGCTAAATCCATCGTCTGCTCGTGGCCGCAGCCCTCAGGTAATGCTCAGAAACGCATGAGTGATAGCGCTTATGCCGTAGCTCTGAGCAATCTCTCGTCATTTGTCGCCCGCCTCTTCTACCCACCAATCAAAATGGAACCACCCCCGATAGGCTTCTTTCAATGAGCGAAGCGGAAAACCTAAGCTTGTATTCAAGCAAATCGTGTCTCGAATATATAAATAACATGCTGAAAGTAAATAAACCCACGACAGGCATTAACAAAATTTGAGCAAGCGGATTTTGATATGTATTCCCCACAAAGCTTCGATCTCAAAATTAGTCAGTAGTAGATTACGTCCCCTGATGTATTGGACTCGTTCAGTGTCAGCCATTTCCGACATTTCTCTCACTCCCTTGGCAAAGTGGAATGATACGTAAGTATGCCTCTCGTACTACGTTTGAGTTAATAGAGTCGTTTATCCGTCAGGAAGTGGGAAATGCGTTTTGATAGGCACAGAATCCATGTCGACAGGAGCACGCGGCATTTATAGCGACATCAAGGAGGGAAACAGAACAGCGTGCACTGCGCTCATGCGCTGTTCTCGCATTTTACCGTTCCTGGACGCCATTATCGTTCGCCGAGACACCGAGCGTGATTTCGCGTAATAATTCGAGTCTTGGAGCGCCAAGGAAGAAAACATCGAAGACCTAGGTGAAATCAGCCATTCTTTTTGTCGAAGAACGATGTGACGGGGTCACATGCTCTGTTTTCACCTCTTATCATCCAGTTTGTATTGCGTAGTGTAATCATATCAAAATGTCGGGTGGAAAACATTGGTGTAAGCGAGTTGACGACCACGCGCACTTGGCAATACAGAAGTTTCGTCTGCTAGAACGATCAAATCATCCATTTATTGCATCTGTTCACAATGAAATTTCTTTAATCAATCTGTGATGCGACGCTGAAGGACGATTACTTCTACATGCTCGGAAATTCTGTAGCCCACCGATTTCCGTCATTATTATGCTGCTGTGCTAATCCTGCCAGGACCACCAGTAGTCACTAGACACTACCTGCAGTATGTGTATTGGCTATTGCTGCTACAGTTCTAGTACTAGTACTAGAACTCGCACAAGCAAAATTTGCTACTTTCTTCGTTGCTGAGACGTCGCTGCTATTTCCATCATAATTATTTCCACGCTAGTTTGCACTAGATTATTATTGTGGTATTCATAGCATACTTCCATGCGGAAAAAGTAATTAGTTGCCCGATTAACGTACGGAACGGTTCTTATAAAGAAAATAACTTTGACTGTGTCACACTCATATCTTGTAAAAACTGTGGGATCCACACGTATAACTAAACTTATCAACATTTTGAAGAAGAAAAAAAATCATTCTTAGCCAGGGTCATGCATACATCTGCCTAGTCATGGAAAACATTTTCTGAACAAGCGGTTTGGAGAGGCATAGTGTTAATTGTAAATCTGTAATGTTGAAATATATATCTTTTATGTGGATAAATGGATGTTGGATGTGTGTACATATGCATATGTTCATGTATTGTGCCATTCTTATATCCCTTTCATGCATGCTGTAAAGTTATTTCACCTAACACCCACCCAAACAAAAAAGAAAAAAGGGGGGGTGGGGGGAGAAGATAATATCAGCCTTTCCCTGGAATTCACTAGTAATTCAAGTGTCCTCACTGAGTGGGACTGCGTTCCCCAGCTTGGGTGCCATAAAGCCCAAGGATCTTTGACCATTTCTTTGTAGCATAACTAGTGCATTTGAAAACTGGACACAGACATCTGTGTATAATATGATATGGAACCGGGAGCCAGGGGTGCAATTGCATAAATCTATGCAAAGAAAGTCAAAATTCTGTGAGGAAAGGCCGGTGTCAACATGTGTTAACATGGTGAAAGCAGATGTAAAAGCAATGTAAATGCTGCTTGGGAATGGCTGTGCAGGTGCTACTGGAGCAGGCCCCGAAAACGCAAAGACTGCAGCATTCCAGCTGATGAGGGAGGTATGCAATTCTTGACCCATGTTGACATCGGCCTATAGATGCCTTGCAGAACCTCGCGTCTATGCAATGAGGCCCAGTGAAGGCATCGCTGAATTTGGGGATGTTGCACCTCTTTGTGTGTGTGTGTGTGTGTGTGTGTGTGTGTGTGCTTGATTGTGTGTGCCCTAGTCTTTTGGAATACACTAGAGTTAGGCTGGAAAATTTGCCCTCTCCCTGAATTGTACCGTTTTGTTTCTTCAGGACACATTTTTGAGACCGTAGTCAATGACTTGCCTGTCGGCCTATTCATTTAATACTAGAATACGTAAAGAATTGTAATTTAAAGAATGTTCATGAGGATGAGAGCATTCATTCAAATCATACATTGCGCACATCACACCAATTCACCATCAGATGTATACATTTTTATGTGGGGAAAGGGGTTAATGTGATGCTGCAAATTTATTGTTGAACCAGAACTCTCCTACTCCTTCCAAATGTATGGGAGAGGAGATGTAATTTAGCAATGAGGCAAAACAACAATGAAAAGAGTTATGGTCACAGTAGCCTGACCAATCCTATTTTCTCTTGCCAACCCTTCACCTTTTCTCGGGGTGGGATGGGGGGTGGGTAGGAAGAAATTGGAGGCAAACAAGAGACTGCATGCTGTCCCATCTTCTCTAAACACTATTAAATTAAAAAAGCATATTCAGTGAAATAAAATTTTAGATTTTTGTTTAATGTACTGTGCAGAAAACATAAGCAACCCCACCCACCCCCTCCAAACACAAACATGCCCACACACACAAATGTGTGCTGTTACAATCCAGCCATATTTACAGAAAAAGTTGGGTCAACCCCCTATTTTTGTATGGCAGTGTTACCCTTATTACAACTTTATGTTTTTTGTTCTGGTTGTAATGTTGATGATAAGGCTTTTGACGATGAAACTGATTATGATTTCAGCTGTGATTATGGTGATGCTGCTGATGATGAAGATGATGATGATAATGACTGTTGCAGGGGGAGGAGGCCATTGGGCCATGGCATCAGAAGACGCCGTGCTGACCAGCTCCACAGCACAACTCGTCTCCATAGATGCTGGGGGACACCATATAGTGCAGGTCTCCAATGTGCAAGTGGATGAGCTGGATGAGGGTGAGTTGTGCGTGGAAGGTCTGCAGAAAGTGAGCTGACAGTTAACCAGGGTGGGTGAGGAACAGATCTGGATGGAGTGAGAGTGATGAAGAGAGGAACAGACCTGGAGAGTGAGAGTGATGAAGACAGGAACTGACCTGGAGAGAGAGAGAGGAAAATAGGACCAGACCTGGATATAGTAAAAGTATGAAAATAGGAACAGACTGAGAGTGCTGAAGTGAGGAACAGGCCTGGATGGAGTGAACAAGATGAAAATTGGAACATACCTGGATGGAGAGACCTGGATGGAGTGAGAGTATGTGAAAATAGAACCCTAACAGGGATTGGAGACGAGTATAATGGGAATGCTGTAGACATTTTGAAATAACAAGTTTCAGTTTTAGACCTTGGTTAGACTGGGTTACTCTTTCTTCATTGCGGCTAGACTTTGTTTAAAAAAAGTTAATTTTTCACTTTTAGATGTTGGTCAGGAAGGGGTACCTACAGTTTCACCATCTGACCAGAGTGGCTGTCACAGTTTGACCATGAAGTGAGAGTTGAAGTGGACAGGGGGAGTGGACCATGGACAGCTGGAAGTGAGCTGAGATTAGCTGACCAGGATGAAGTGAAAGTGGACAGGGTTAGATTGGGTGGACAATGGAGGGTGAATCAGGGAGATCTGAGGATGGGTCAGGGATGGCTTTGAGGTGAAAGTGGTCATGAGAAAGTTGAGAATGGAAGTGAATGGGGCATGCAGTCTGGTAAGTGCAGCAACATGAAGCAACCAAGGGAGATGAAAGGCTGGGAACAACATTGGCTCTCATATGAAGTTTGAGGTTTCTTGGCTTCATATCAATAAAATGCACATCACTCTCTCCATTTTCAGCCTATCAATATCATGAAATTTTCATTAAGTGTCTTTGTACTAAGTTCAGGTATCGAACGCCATGGTAAAATATATCAAAGAAAAATATTTCTCTAGGGAGTTCTTTATTTCATGCAACAGCTGCTGGACTTCAAATCAATAGGTTATGGTCTGTACAAAGTATATTTTCCCTTTGACATTCTACTGAGTGAAGATTGAGATTTGTCAGTCAATGTCCCCTTTCTCATATGTCAGATTGGAGATCTTCCCTAGAGTATTGACTTTAGGGCACTAGTATCTGCACCTCATATCAGATATGCCTTCAGATGTTTCATGTTCTGAAGGGTTTGTGGTGCAATTTGATATTTTCGCAGTGGAATATTTTTAACAGAATAAATCCATTTTGTGCTGGGTAGGCTGTGTTTCTCACCTTCTTAAATATTTGACACTTTATGTGTGATTAAAAAAAATCTAAATGAAGGAATTTGATATAATGTATTGAAATTTCTGCACTGAGTACATATTTCATTTTAGAGAGTTGGTCAATATGATGAGATGGCTGTAATGTCTCATTATGGTGTTGGCTGAGTTTATTTGGAGCATGACAAGTATATCTAGTAGAAGGATGATACTTGTCTATGAAGTGAATGAGGAACTTTAAGGAGAGTCTAAACTTTGATTCTAAATATTGATATCTAGGACTGACTGAATGAGTTTGGATTGCAAATATTGCACTAAGAACAACTGTAAACATGTCTAAGTCTGACGTGTTGCCCTTTGTTTTGTCCTGAAACTGGGCAGTATGAGGTAGGCTTGCAAAGACAATGGTGTTTTCATCACCAAGTCTCGTACTTGCTGAAAGTCCCATGGAGCGGTGTGGCACTTGTAGGTGTGTTTGACAGCGCTGTTCACTGTAGTGTTACACGTCACATGCAGCTGTTTGATAAATGGAGAGCAGTGACAGAGGAGCTGTAGAGATAAGCAAACAGCGTGCCATGTATCACAAGCAGCTGTCTTGGGCTGCAGAGGATGACGCCTCCCAGGAACCGCCACCCAAGAGGATAAAGGTGGACCCTGAGGCGGACCTCAACATGGATTCCACTCTGAAGGTAGGTTGGTGCTGCTAGTGACGGCATCTGGAGATGTCTGCGTGGGTCTCCTTGGAGGAAGGTGTACAGTGAACAGACAACACACACAACACTCAGGTGTACAGTGTGCAGACAACACACACAACACTCAGGTGTACAGTGTGCAGACAACACACACAACACTCGGCTGTACAGTGTACAGACAACACAGGTGTACAGTGTACAGACAATACACACAACACACAGGTGTACAGTGTACAGACAACACACACAACACACAGGTGTATAGTGTACAGACAACACAAACACACAGGTGTACAGTGTACAGACAACACACACAACACACAGGTGCACAGTGTACAGACAACACACACAACACAGGTGCACAGTGTACAGAAAACACACACAACACGGGTGCACAGTGTACAGACAACACACACAACACACAGGTGCACAGTGTACAGACAACACGCACAACACACAGGTGGACAGTGTAAAAAAACACACACAACACATATTAACAAGGGCTGGATGTGAGATAGGCAGTTATTCAGAATTCATGTATTTCCCTTGAAAAATAAAGTTTAATCATCTCTCTCTCTCTCTCTCTCTCTCTCTCTCTCTCTCTCTCTCTCTCTCTCTCTCTCTCTCTCTCTCTCTCTCTCTCTCTCCACGGCCATGTGCGTGTGTGTCACTTGTAAACATACACGTATGTTATCTGCCTGACCTGGGATAGAACCTGAAAATCATGTGATAATTCCAGTGTGTGTCTGCCATGTGTAAAGCAGTTGATATTAACAGTGAAAATTGCTCTCTATCTTTGAAATTGCTATTCACAAATCCATGTTACTTTTCATCCAGCAACTTCTATTCTGTATGATACTACCATGACCCTGAGACATAAGTAACTTTACCTGAAATATGATTCCATACTTCAACCCTTGCAGCAACTGATGTACCAAGTGAACCGAGCCATCTGCATGCGACTGGACAAGATCCAGAACAATCTTGACAGTTTGAACAGCCGAGTGCTGGAAGTTGAAAACAAATTGGAACAAGTGCTACAGCAGTCTCGCCAGCAAGGTCATGTTTTCTCTCCAGGGTCCAACAGGAGAGGGTAGGTACAATAGGTACAGTGGATACAGTGGGATACAGTGGGTGGTAGGTACAGTGGATACAGTGGGTGGTAAATACAGTGGGTGGTAGGTACAGTGGATACAGTTGGTACACTGGGCACAGAAGGTAGAGTGGGTGCTGTGGGTAAGCTATGTTCAGTGGGATCAGTGGATACACTAGGTACAGTAGCTTCAGTGGGTGCAGTAGGTACAGTGGTTACAGTATGTACAGTAGGTAGTAGGTACAGTGGGAAGTGGGTATAGTAGGTACACTGGACACAGTAGGTTGAGTGGGAGCAGTGGATACAATATGTTCAGTGGGTATAGAAGGTACAGTGGGTATGATATGTTCAGTGGGTACAGTAGATACAGAAGGTACAGTGGGTATGATATGTTCAGTGGGTACAGTAGATACAGAAGGTACAGTGGGTACAATATGTTCAGTGGGTACTATAGGAATAGAAGGTACAGTGGGTATGATATGTTCAGTGGGTACAGTGGATACAGAAGGTACAGTGGGTATGATATGTTCAGTGGGTACAGTAGATACAGAAGGTACAGTGGGTACAATATGTTCAGTGGGTACAGTGGATACAGAAGGTACAGTGGGTATGATATGTTCAATGGGTACAGTAGATACAGAAGGTACAATGGGTACGATATGTTCAGTGGGTACAGTGGATACAGAAGGTACAGTGGGTACAATATGTTCAGTGGGTACAGAAAGTACAGTGGATACGATATGTTCAGTTGGTATAGAAGGTACAGTGTGTACGATATGTTCAGTGGGTACAGTAGATACAGAAGGTACAGTGTGTATGATATGCTCAGTGGGTACAGCAGATACAGAAGATACAGTGGGTATGGTATGTTCAGTGGGTACAGTGGATGCAGAAGGTATAGTGGGTATGGTATGTTCAGTGGGTACAGTGGATACAGAAGGTGCAGTGTGTACGATATGTTCAGTGGGTACAGTGGATACAGAAGGTGCAGTGTGTACGATATGTTCAGTGGGTACAGTGGATACAGAAGGTACAGTGGGTATGGTATGTTCAGTGGGTACAGTAGATACAGAAGGTTCAGTGGATATGATATGTTCAGTAGGTACAGTGGATACAGTAGGTACAGTGGGTATGATATGTTCAGTGGGTACAGTGGATACAGAAGGTACAGTGGATACGATATGTTCAGTGGGTACAGTAGATACAGAAGGTACAGTGGGTATGATATGTTCAATGGGTACAGTAGATACAGAAGGTACAGTGGGTATGATATGTTCAGTGGGTACAGTGGATACAGAAGGTACAGTGGGTATGGTATGTTCAATGGGTACAGTGGATACAGAAGGTACAGTAGGTATGCTATGTTCAGTGGATACAGTAGGTACAGTGGGTACGATATGTTCAGTGGGTACAGTGGATACAGAAGGTACAGTGGGTACGATATGTTCAATGGGTACAGTGGATACAGAAGGTACAGTGGGTATGGTATGTTCAATGGGTACAGTGGATACAGAAGGTACAGTGGGTATGGTATGTTCAATGGGTACAGTGGATACAGAAGGTACAGTAGGTATGCTATGTTCAGTGGATACAGTAGGTACAGTGGGTACGATATGTTCAGTGGGTACAGTGGATACAGAAGGTACAGTGGGTACGATATGTTCAATGGGTACAGTGGATACAGAAGGTACAGTGGGTATGGTATGTTCAGTGGGTACAGTGGATACAGAAGGTACAGTGGGTATGGTATGTTCAATGGGTACAGTGGATACAGAAGGTACAGTGGGTATGATATGTTCAGTGGGTACAGTAGATACAGAAGGTGCAGTGTGTATGATATGTTCAATGGGTACAGTGGATACAGAAGGTACAGTGGGTATGGTATGTTCAATGGGTACAGTGGATACAGAAGGTACAGTGGGTATGATATGTTCAGTGGGTACAGTAGATACAGAAGGTGCAGTGTGTATGATATGTTCAATGGGTACAGTGGATACAGAAGGTACAGTGGGTATGGTATGTTCAATGGGTACAGTGGATACAGAAGGTACAGTGGGTATGATATGTTCAGTGGGTACAGTAGATACAGTAGGTACATTGGGTATGGTATGTTCAGTGGGTACAGTGGATACAGAAGGTACAGTGGGTATGGTATGTTCAATGGGTACAGTGGATACAGAAGGTACAGTGGGTATGATATGTTCAGTGGGTACAGTGGATACAGAAGGTACAGTGGGTATGATATGTTCAGTGGGTACAGTGGATACAGAAGGTACAGTGGGTATGATATGTTCAGTGGGTACAGTAGATACAGAAGGTTCAGTGGATATGATATGTTCAGTGGGTACAGTGGATACAGAAGGTACAGTGGGTATGATATGTTCAGTGGGTACAGTGGATACAGAAGGTACAGTGGGTATGATATGTTCAGTGGGTACAGTGGATACAGAAGGTACAGTGGGTATGATATGTTCAGTGGGTACAGTGGATACAGAAGGTACAGTGGGTATGATATGTTCAGTGGGTACAGTGGATACAGAAGGTACAGTGGGTATGGTATGTTCAATGGGTACAGTGGATACAGAAGGTACAGTGGGTATGATATGTTCAGTGGGTACAGTAGATACAGAAGGTACAGTGGGTATGATATGTTCAGTGGGTACTATAGGAATAGAAGGTACAGTGGGTATGGTATGTTCAATGGGTACAGTGGATACAGAAGGTACAGTGGGTATGATATGTTCAGTGGGTACAGTGGATACAGAAGGTACAGTGGGTATGGTATGTTCAGTGGGTACAGTGGATACAGAATGTACAGTGTTTACGATATGTTCATTGGGTACAGTAGATACAGAAGGTACAGTGGGTATGATATGTTCAGTGGGTACAGTAGATACAGAAGGTACAGTGGGTATGATATGTTCATTGGGTACAGTAGATACAGAAGGTACAGTGGGTATGATATGTTCAGTGGGTACAGTGGATACAGAAGGTACAGTGGGTATGATATGTTCAATGGGTACAGTGGATACAGAAGGTACATTGGGTATATGAACAGTGGGTACAGTAGATACAGAAGGTACAGTGGGTATGATATGTTCAATGGGTACAGTGGATACAGAAGGTACAGTGGATACGATATGTTCAGTGGGTACAGTAGATACAGAAGGTACAGTGGGTATGATATGTTCAATGGGTACAGTGGATACAGAAGGTACAGTGGGTATGATATGTTCAGTGGGTACAGTGGATACAGAAGATACAGTGTGTATGATATGTTCAATGGGTACAGTAGATACAGAAGGTACAGTCTGTATGATATGTTCAGTGGGTACAGTGGATACAGAAGGTACAGTGGGTATGATATGTTCAATGGGTACAGTAGATACAGAAGGTACAGTCTGTTTGATATGTTCAGTGGGTACAGTGGATACAGAAGGTACAGTGGGTATGATATGTTCAGTGGGTATGATATGTTCAGTGGGTACAGTGGATACAGAAGGTACAGTGGGTATGGTATGTTCAGTGGGTACAGTGGATACAGAAGGTACAGTGTGTATGATATGTTCAGTGGGTACAGTGGATACAGAAGGTACAGTGGGTATGATATGTTCAGTGGGTATGATATGTTCAGTGGGTACAGTGGATACAGAAGGTACAGTGTGTATGATATGTTCAGTGGGTACAGCAGATACAGAAGGTACAGTGTGTATGATATGTTCAGTGGGTACAGAGGATACAGAAGGTACAGTGGGTATGGTATGTTCAGTGGGTATGATATGTTCAGTGGGTACTGAAGGTACAGAAGGTAATTTGGCAAGTGGGTAGTATGTGTGGAGAAGTGGAATAAAGAGGGTGGGGGAGATTTAAGGGTTAGGATGGACAGTGTGTGCGTGTGTGTGTATGTGTGTGTGTGTGTGTGTGTGTGTGTGTGTGTGTGTGTGTGAGTGTGTGTATATGTGTTTTCACGAGAGAGAGAGAGAGAGAGAGAGAGCCTTAAATTTACTATTTCATTCCTCTGTTGTGTTCTAATTCTTTATTGGATGAGTATGAAATATTCTGAATGAATACATGACAATTTGGAACTAGAAATCATTAAAATTATAGAGCTTATTTACCACCTAGCTAGCCTAACATGATTTTATCTTTACAAATGGGAAGTTTTGATGAATCCTAGATTTTGACATGTGGGATGGTTTTCTCTCTTCAGAGCTGTCATAGTTGGACTACCTCAGAATGGAAAAAGTGAAGGTAGAGTTGCCTGCCTTTATTGGTCCACCTAATATCTCTTGGATGTAATAATTTTCAAGGAATATGCATGCAGTATGATAAAATAATAATAGTTTCTACAGTGATGATGTTAGCTTTGACAGATAAAGTTCAGCAAAGGTAAACGTTTAGCTTGTGAAATACGTGTAGTTTGTGCATTTTCAATCCTTAGTAAATTTCTTATTAATTTCTCTAAGCCCTGTGATTGGCTAATGATATTCTAAGATCTTTCTTTATCCAAGCAAACATTTTAACAAAAAAATTGATGTGATTTGAATGTAATGATATTTTTGGCCAGTAGAACCTTCAGTATCAGACATTACAGCATTCAACTGCATTTTAGTTTTGCTTTTATCGCGTTATACCTGATTTCAGGTAGAAAATCTCTTTTGCTTAGGGCATCATTTTCATGGTTTTATTTTGCCGGTCAGGATTGTGAAAACAAAGGTTCCTCTGTGTGATTACAGATGGCATTATTTTAATGGTTGTTTTATTTTGCCGGTCAGGATTGTGAAAACAAAGGTTCCTCTGTGTGATTACAGATGGACTGAGTTCTGACGGAGTTCAAAACCTGGGCCCCAATGTAACTCTCATCACCCTCAACACCGAGGGTGAGTGTGACACCAATGTAACTCTCATCACCCTCAACACAGAGGGTGAGTGTGACACCAATGTAACTCTCATCACCCTCAACACAGGGTGAGTGTGACACCAATGTAACTCTCATCACCCTCAACACAGAGGGTGAGTGTGGCCCCAATGTAACTCTCATCACCCTCAACGCAGAGGGTGAGTGTGACACCAATGTAACTCTCATCACCCTCAACACAGAGGGTGAGTGTGGCCCCAATGTAACTCTCATCACCCTCAACACAGAGGGTGAGTGTGACACCAATGTAACTCTCATCACTCTCAACACAGGGTGAGTGTGACACAAATGTAACTCTCATCACCCTCAACACAGAGGGTGAGTGTGGCCCCAATGTAACTCTCATCACTCTCAACACAGGGTGAGTGTGACACAAATGTAACTCTCATCACCCTCAACACAGAGGGTGAGTGTGACACCAATGTAACTCTCATCACCCTCAACACAGAGGGTGAGTGTGGCCCCAATGTAACTCTCATCACCCTCAACACAGAGGGTGAGTGTGACACCAATGTAACTCTCATCACCCTCAACACAGAGGGTGAGTGTGACACCACACAAGCACAGTGGTGAAGGTCATCACTGAGGATGCACATGCCTGACACATTTCATGTGAAAATGTGCATTCATGGCAGCTAATGATGTAGTCATGTATTGTTGCTTTAATGACTGGGATGTAGTGGCAGTCTTGGAGGATGGAGGACCAACTGTTACTTGTCAAAGAGAAGAGGATTGCAGAAATGCAGACATCTTGACTTCCATTAATTCAGTGTGGACCTTTGCCTGTTGAGGAACAAAGGTGGCATTCATGCATGCATAGTTCTGATGTCGACAAGGAGGAGTAAAGAACATCATTCCCCTTTGTTTCCTCTCACTACGTCCAGAATTTATTGAATGGGTGAGCAGAGGCATGCATACCTTTACACAGCTCATTCATGTCAATGTTTCCTCTCACTACGTCCAGAATTTACTGAATGGGTGAGCAGAGGCATGTATACCTTTACACAGCTCATTCATGTCAATGTTGACTCTTACTTTTCAGGGTTCTGGCAGTTAATACTAGTGGGAATGTCTGAGGGAAAAGGTGCTTTTGCAGGGGTTGTATGGTAATCCACCCTCCTTTGTTTGGAACTTGCAGAGGATTTTCCGCAGGGAACTTGGTTAGGCGATGAAAACAATCCTGAGATGAGAGTCCGAGTTCCCATCACGCCAAGGTAGGCAGTTTGACACAGAGCCACCAACCTCCTCTCTGGTATTTCAGTATGTTTTAAGGAGAGACGTGGGTAAAAGAAACGATTTTTTAAAACTGCAATGAGTTTTCAAACTTTCATTCATGGCAATTCAAATATGTACATGAAAATAAGAGAAAACCACTTTTGCTTAATGGAGAAGAAAAAAAAGAAAATCTGATCTGAAGCATCTGATGTGAGCTGAGACAGCCAGTGATTGCCGATGTTATCAAAGACCATATCTCGAGGAATCATTACAAAATCATCACAAATTACACAGTGTTTATATTTATAGAAACATATTTTTGGGCCCTTTCCATTTATTTACCTGTAATTATGCTAATTACATGCAAATAAAGCAATTAAAAATATAAAAACACTCAGTACTTGATCTTAGAATGACCAACATTCATTTTTGACTACACACAAAAAATGTATTACAGATCCATACAATATTATAGAGATGTTATGTGTCATTTTCTCTGAAACCTTACAGGACTGGGGCTTGTAGTTGTGAAATTCCTTATAGGATGTTAATAGTTAATGTATAGCTGCTGACCTAGGGGCTCATATCACAAACCCATGTGACAAATTGTTGCTACATGCATAAAGTACACATCCTGAAAATTACAGATCTGTACAATGCTCCAAACATTTTCTGCATAATTTCAAGTTCACTAAAAGTAGTTTACGAGAAAATGTGAAAAATAGAAACCTTGGGAAAACTTGCTTTTTCCATCCTCTATGTATTTTCAATTGTGCCGGCAAAAATTCTCAAGGAGGTAAGGTTCTTCCTTCGCAGTTTTACATGTTTTCTAGCATGTTTTAGGTAGAGAGACTATTGGAATTACATTGCAGAGGGTTGAAACAACTAAAAAATGCTCATAAATTTATCAAAATTCCCAGAAAATGACAATTTGATTGTTTTTATAGTGGTGTCTCCCCTTAATGAAAAGTTGTGTGCCGCACAACATTTAGAGTTTGATAAGAAATGTAACAAAGTGTTGTCTGAGTTTTAAAATCAAGGTAATGATACAATGAAGAATCATGAAAAGAAAGTGCTCATAAGTACAGGGTATTAAGAAAAGAAATCACCTTTCAATCCTGAATATCACCACATGACATGACATTCCTTCCTTCAGTGATCTCCTGCACATCCACTCCAACTGCCGGACACCAGAGAAGATGGCCCTGACCTTGCTAGACTACCTCTTTGACCGCGAGACTCAGGCCACGTCCAACCTGTCTGGCATGGGCAAGCATGGCAAGAACCAGCTTGACCCTCTCATGATCTACGGCATCCGATGTGAGTGCTGCCATAGTATACGGGAGATTGGGAGTGTGAAGGAGAAAGAAGGGGTGTAGCTAGTTGGATATTTTCCTGGCCGCCCCCCCCCCCCCCCCCCCCCCCCAAAAAAAAAAAGGTCTTGTTGAGTATGAGACATATTACTAGAGTTATATGCCATGTGTCTGTACTCATAAGGTGAAAGATATAGTGTGCATTGTCAGAGGCCAACCTCATACATGTAGATTATACCCTCATGCTGTGTGTAATTCCTTGCAGTGACAGTGAGAAAGGATGCAGTCGTTGCTAAGGTGTGGTACGAGGTGTCATCATCTTGACCATAGCTGGCCGTTCTTTGTGCTCTTGTGCCAAGTATTATTTTGTCTTCAGTTGCTATGTTGCCTCTCCCTATCACTTGTCTCTCAAATATCTAGATCAGCCAATTTTGAATTCCTGACCAAACAGAATGCTGCCTTTGTTCTACATGACCTTCCTATTGTGTTTCCCTGTTGCAGGTCACTTAATCCACCGGTTTGCCATCACGGAGTCGGACTGGCACCGCATCAAGCAGAACATAGACTCCAAGTGCAGGACAGCCTACCGCCGCAAGCAGAGAGGAATGCCGCTTACGGTAAAGGCCTTTCGGGGGAAGGCACCCTCCACTTATGTCATGGGGGGGTCGGGACACTTGCTGCCGGGCCACGACCTCTCAGGCGCCAGTGACGAGGACTCCCTGAGCCGAGACGATGAGGAGTTGCACATCCATCAGGTAGTGCCCCCTTCGCCTGCCGCCAGGAATCTCTGAGTTCAATCCCTGTTCCATTCCTGAATTATGAATTTTTTTACATTGTTGCCATGGGCCCACTAGTCAAGAGCAGGTAAATTGCTGCACTGCAGGTTTTACTTTTAGGTGACTGTAGGGACTTTATTGTGGGTAGAAGCATCTTGTTCTCTCTAGAGGCTAACTGCAGTTTCAGAGCACCTCTAGGTATGGTGTAGACAGTCGGTCATGTCGTGCTTGGTAGAAGTTGGGGAACAGTTTTGGATCTGTTGCTTCCCTGATGGTGGAAATCTGTTGTTATTCTTGTCAGCTGTCAGTTTAGCAGTGTGACGTTTTGTTGGCATAGAGTAGCTGTCAGTGGATGGATCTGCACTTAGTAGGATTAAAGTATGACTCAGGTTTTTTGCTGTTCCTCTTTCTGTAGTGAAGTCTGTGGTCATATCAAGCGCACACACACACACACACACACACACACACACAGACACACACACACACACACACACATGCACACACACAATCTGGTAGGAACCAGAGGGACCAATCATTACTGTGATGATGCGGATCAGTATCAGCCTCTCCATTGTGTACTGCTGGATGTGGAGGTTGCTGCCTGTGAATTTCTCTTGTCATCAAAGGCTCATGGCTACGTTGTGCTTGTGGTTTTCTAAGGGCAAGATGTGCTTGGACACTGACCAAAGCGCTGCAAATGTCCGATTAGACTGATCACAAAAGGGTTTCCCTGTGCTGGAAAGGATATTCCTTGACACTTGCATTTGCTGCTGTAAAGAGTTGGAGAGGTCACTCTTCTTGCTATTGCCCAAAGAACTTGAGGGTAAGTCTTTTTGACATTTTTGATTTCTCCCAGGGGCATACTGGGTTGAGACATGGTAAGTGAGGTAGAGCAAGGAAAGCAATGGAAATCACTTTCCACAAGGGTCATGTCTGCAGTGTTGATGGGCCAGAACACCTTGGTCTATGTGGGTGCAGGGTAGTTTCAGAGCAGCTGTTCCTCTAGTCATTCCCCGGTGGTCGTTGCTGGTCAAAATGGCAGTGGCAGAGGGCGACGGGCAGTCCATGCCAGACCATTTTTAGACTTGGCAATCTGTCCATCTGGCAAGGACACCGCTTCCTTGGGTATCCTGAATCAACTCTTGCATCACTGGCCTTTCCTGCCTTGAATAAGAGTCAAATCTTTCTCCTTGCATCTGTGGCCATGGTGGCTGAAGTTTAAAGGAGAGTTGTTGATGTGTGCAGTGTTAGAGCAGCAAGATGAGGTTGCTTGGGGTGAGTCAGTTTTTGGGCATGGATCCTCTGTCAGGTTGTACATGTTGGGCAATGCATTGTCATTCTCTTCCAGAACTATTGCAAATTGTGATTGCCTCTGGAACACATGACCTCTCAATCTTCCATGCATAGTTGTGAAATGTCTCACCAACTTGATGTGGCAGTTTGCAGTTGTGTTGTCATTGTCATGTTGAATACTTCGGAGTTTTGTTTTGTTGTCTTTTCACAAATGCCTAGATGTCAGTGACCGAGCACTGCTTCATTTGTGTTCTGTGGACCTGAAAAGACAGAACAGTAGAGGAAAGCCAACAACTTGGGTCAGTTTGGTTCGATTCGATTCAACATTGCAGTGAGCATTGCTGAGGACACTCAACATATGGCATTCATATGGCTGAGTCTGAATGATCTGACCCTCTCCCTGTGACTCCTGTGGCCTCTGTGGCTGGTGGGACACCTCTGGCTGGGCTACAGGGGTGGCCCCTAAAGCCCAGCAGCCAGGGGTGCCTGCTTACGAGGGGGCATGAAGCAGCTCGGGTCATATGTTACACTTTAGGTATATGGTAACATGGTAACACTTGTGCACATCTTCATGTTCCCTCAGCATGCATTTAAGGTTTTTTTCAGTGGATCAAAATAACAATGAATAATGGCCCTAATTCTGCCTGGCAAAGTGATATTGCAGGGTGATTTGTCTTTCAGCTGGGCTCTATGATTGATGTTGCAGAGGGATATTCACTGACATTTTCTTCTGCTGTCTGATGATGCAGGGATGCTGTGTTAACTTGTTTTGCAGCATGATTTTGTCTGACATGTCACTATGCAGTTGATATTGCAGGGTAGTACTCATATTTCACTGTGTTGTGTGATGTGAATCAATACTAACATTCGACTCTGCTGTGTGATGTTGCAGGGTGATGCTGACTGACATTTGACTGTGGTGTGTGAGGTTACTGGGTGATGTTGACTGACGTCTGACTGCACAATGTTATGTAGCAGACTGATATTGACATGCATATCACTGAGTTGTGTGATGTTGCAAATTGATATTAACTGACATTTTACTGTGATGTGTGATGTTGCAAGGTAATGTTGACTGACATTTGACTGGGTTGTGTGATGTTGCAGGTGATGTTGACTGCTGTGTGACAGTGTTGTGTTGCAGGGTGAAGTTGACTGACATTTCACTGTATTGTGTGATGTTGCAGGTGATGTTGACTGACGTTTGACTGGGTTGTGTTGCAGGGTGAAGTTGACTGACATTTCACTGTATTGTGTGATGTTGCAGGTGATGTTGACTGACGTTTGACTGGGTTGTGTTGCAGGGTGAAGTTGACTGACTTTTCACTGTATTGTGTGATGTTGCAGGTGATGTTGACTGCTGTGTGACAGTGTTGTGTTGCAGGGTGAAGTTGACTGACATTTCACTGTATTGTGTGATGTTGCAGGTGATGTTGACTGACGTTTGACTGTATTGTGTGATGTTGCAGGTGATGTTGACTGACATTTCACTGTATTGTGTGATGTTGCAGGGTGAAGTTGACTGACATTTCACTGTATTGTGTGATGTTGCAGGGTGAAGTTGACTGACATTTCACTGTATTGTGTGATGTTGCAGGGTGAAGTTGACTGACATTTCACTGTATTGTGTGATGTTGCAGGTGATGTTGACTGACATTTCACTGTATTGTGTGATGTTGCAGGGTGAAGTTGACTGACATTTCACTGTATTGTGTGATGTTGCAGGTGATGTTGACTGACATTTCACTGTATTGTGTGATGTTGCAGGGTGATGGTGACATCCATGCCATGCAGGGAGATGGCATCAGTCCCGGAGAAATCCAAATCCTCCATGCAACGCCAGAACAGATCTCCCAGCTGCAGCAAGCACACCACATCCAGATACTGCAGGGCGACCAGGTCATTGGGGTGAGTGCCTTGCATGCCAACACACACTGACACATACTGTCACACAAACTGACATACTGTCACCCATTGTCACACTGTCACACTGACACACACTATCACGCATTGACACACACTTACACACACAGACACTCTGTCACACACATTGACACTGTCACACAAACTGACACCCACTGTCACACAAACTGATATACACTGTCACACAAACTGACATACAATCACACACTGACACACTGTCACACACTGACACACTGTCACACACTGACACACACTTACACAGACACTGTCACACAGTCACACACTCACACATTGACACACTATCACACACAGACACATCAACACACTGACACTGTCACACACTAACACACTATCCCACAATGATGCACAATAACACACACTGACCTTGTCACAGTCACACACTGACACACACTGACACATTAACACACTGTCACACATTGACACACACTATCATGCCTTGACATGCAATAGTCACACATTGACACACATTGACGCACACTGTCACACATTGATACTATCACACATTGACACACACTGACACTGTCAGTCACACACTGACACATTGACACACACTGACACACTATCACACATTGACACACAATGACACACTGACACCGTCACAGTCACACACTGACACATACTGACACATTGACACACTGTCACACATTGACACACAATGACACACTGACTCTGTCACAGTCACACACTGACACACACTGACACATTGACACACTGTCACACATTGACACACACTATCACGCCTTGACATGCAATAGTCACACATTGACACACATTGACGCACACTGTCACACATTGATACTATCACACATTGACACACAATGACACACACTGACACTGTCAGTCACACTGACACACGCTGACACATTGACACACTATCACACATTGACACACAATGACACACTGACACAGTCACAGTCACACACTGACACATTGACACACTCTGACACACATTGATACATTGACACACACTGACACACATTGATACATTGACACACACTGACCCACATTGACACTGTCAGTCACACACTGACACATTGACACACACTAACTCACAGATGGCCACACAATCCACAACAAAACTGCCACATAGACTGCATCATGGATACTGGGCAGTTATCAATTGAAGTAGACTCGTACAGGTGTCCTATGCTATGCATGTTTGTGTAGGGGCAGCATTACTGCATGATGTTCCACGTAATTGATCGCCACACACCAATCGCTGCTAGACCTTGCTATAGAACTCTTCAAGGTTTGTTTTTTCCTCCATGTTTATTGGGGTCCGCCCCCCCCCCCCCCCCTCCCCCTCCTCCTCAAAGGCCTGTCTTAATTGAGCAGTGCTGATGCTTACTTTGCTGCAGTAGCAATCTCATCTAACCAATCAGAATACAGAACTAGACTGAGACTGTGTCCCGATTGGATAGATGAGATTGCTACTACAGCAAAGTAGGCACAAGCATTGCTCATTTAAACCAGGATTTGAAGAAGTTAACATCATTTTGAGTTGTCGGTTGAAAGAGTGAAGTTTTGCAAGTGCTGCATCAGTCCTTATTAGTTGCTGTGTAGATTGTTCATGGTTTTTAAGTTGATTTCCATCTTCGGAATACTTCACCACATCTAGAGACTTGTAAGGATAATTTCCATTTTCTAGCACAATGTTTGTATGAAACGGGTAAACATTGTTCATGTACAGCAGAGGAGAAAAAAATGCTTCATGTTGCATTGTTGATTAGCTTGCAACATGACTAGCCAATCCCCCACCAAAAAAAAAGAGAGGACAATTTGTTTGTAGTTATGGTAACATGGAAAAAAAAGGGTTAGTAGGTATGCCTGAACTTTTACTATTATTTTTTTTTAGGGGACCATAATGAGACTGCACATATGTGTATGTGTGTGTTTGATGAAGGGTCATGTACATAGTGGATTCATCTTGACAACAATCACATTTTCTCTTTCACTGAAAATGCTTTTTTGCTTTAAAAAGTGCTCATAGGGAATATGAGAGAACATGCTGTTTGTTGTTTATTTAAGTTTTTTTCTTCTTTTCTCCTGAGATGGAAACAAGTCTAGGGTCAGCAGGAAAAAAAGGGGTTTGCACGGTTACCGTAACCACAAATATTTTGGGTGGGTGGATGGGGTGGTGTGGCTATTGCAGGCTAGTGGGCCAACAAGTGAAGCACTTGAATTTGTCTCATGTAAGACCCCACCCCCACCCCAATAGTTGTGGTAACAGTCACATGGAAAAAAAAGGGTTGGTAGGTCGGTAGGTCGGTAGATCGGCCTGAAATTATTTTAAGTATTAATTTTTTTAAAGATGAGGCCTGATTCAACATAAATCAACATATTTCTATTTTTAAAAACGCTGATTAAAAAACTGAAATAGTGG
>JAWQFJ010007189.1:62500-66081 GCA_034096865.1 Theodoxus fluviatilis
TCTCTCTCTCTCCTCTCCTCTACTCTCCTCTCATCTCTCTCTCTCTCTCTCTCCTATCTCTCTCATCTCTCTCTCTCTCTTTCTCTCTCTTCTCTCTCTCTCCTCTCTCTCCTCTCTCTCTCCTCTCTCTCTCTCTCTCTCTCCTCTCTCTCTCTCTCTCTCTCTCTCTCTCTCTCTCTCTCTCTCTCTCTCTCTCTCTCTCTCTCTCTCTCTTTCCATCTCTTTGTAAATCTCTCTCCTTGTGCTTCTTGAGGAAGTTTGGTATGTATGAACTGGGTTTTCTCCTTTGGAAGACATGTGCTCTGTGGTCCTCAATGGAAGTTAGAATTAGACTCTCATTTTTGACTCACATGTGAAGCAAAAGTGAGTCTATGTACTGAGCCGTGTCGTCCGTCCGGGCGTCCGTCCGGGCGTCCGTCCGGGCGTCCGGGCGTCCGTAAAAAACTTAAACGTTGGATTTTTCTCGGAGACTATTAAGTCTATCAACACCAAATGTGGCATGATGGTGTATGATGACAAGGCCTCAAAAAACATACATAGTGACTTGACCTTGCTTCAAGGTCAAGGTCACAGGAGCCATAAATGTGGTCTCAAAAACAGTCATTTTTCACATTTTCCCAATTTTCTCCCACATTATTGAGAATGGCGACCTTAGCTACAAGTGGTATATAGGTCAAAGCAAGCCCTATCTTTTGATACCAGTTTGGTTGACCTTGCTTCAAGGTCAAGGTCACAGGAGCTCTTCAAAGTTGGATTGTATACATATTTTGAAGTGACCTTGACCCTGAACTATGGAAGATAACTGTTTCAAACTTAATAATTATGTGGGGCACATGTTATACTTTCATCATGAGACACATTTGGTCACATATCGTCAAGGTCACTTTGACCCTTATGAAATGTGACCAAAATGGGGTAGTGAACCACTAAAAGTGACTATATCTCATGGTAGAAAGTGCCAATAAGCACCATTGTGCTTTCTATGTCTTGAATTAAGAGCTTTGTGTTGCATGACCTTGGATGACCTTGACCTTGGGTCAAGGTCACATGTTTTTTTGGTAGGAAAAAAATGTGTAAATCATTTCTTAGTGTATGATGTCATTGCTAGGTTTAGTTGTTTGACCTTGACCTTGAAGGTCACCTGAAGGTCAAGGTCATATAAAGGTCAAGGTCAAGCATGTGAGTCGTATGGGCTTTGCCCTTCTTGTTCCCCATGGGCATGAACTGGTAGAACATTGCATTAGTAGGGAGAAGCTGTTATAGTGGATTTAAAATGGAGTGGGAGAGGGCAGATTAGATCAACACTGGAGCTTTTTTTCTTCTTCAATCTAATGAATAATAGAGAAACACTGCGGGGTGACTTAGAGATTAAATGTCAAATTAGACATGTTTTATCATGGGCATGAACTGGGAAAACATTTTGCCTAGCAAGCCGCCCTAGAGGTTTTACAATGGAGTGAAAGATGCCTGTGACTTCTAGAACAACAGTGGGCACTACTCTCAATGAGGAATAGAGACACACTGAATGGTGACTTTAAAGAGAGATGTTGGCCAAGGTGGACTTTTTTCTTCTCCTGTCCCCTTTGTGACATGCAGGGTCTATGGAGAGGAGCTGTGTGCAGCAGCAGTGTAGCAACAGTGTAGCAGCTTGCTAAGCAGTGGAAGGTGAGGGCCACAGGGCAGTTTTGGCCGATGTGATGTTGGAAGTGTTCGTTTCCCCAACATTCTACAAACTCTTGCAGTCATGGTATTTTAGGATTATTGTTTTCCAACTGGTGGAGTTGCTGTGGCCATCTCTTGTTCTGCAAGTTCTGTTTTTGTTTTTGTTTGCTAATTTGTTTTTGTGTCAATATATCTTTTTATTATGGAATTCTAAAGCCCGAGTTGAACATTCTCCTGAAAACTTTATCTTGAGATTGTTTCTATGTCCCTGAAGGAACAACCCAAGCAATATGACATGCTTGCTGGTTGTCCTTTGGTTTCAATCCTACTTGTGAGGTTTTTGGTATTAGAGAAGACTTCATTTATTACTTTTAATTGTTTTGAGTTTTTAGTTAATTCACATTTGCATGGAGGCATGAGGAAATTACCATAATTTGGGCCTGTAATACTTATTTGTTTCTAGTCTGTACCATTGTGCCTTGAAACCCTCCAGTGTGAGAGTTTGGCCTAAATGGAAACAATATATTAACGTGGAACTTTGCAAGAACTGAATTGGGGTATAAAAAGCCAAAAGTTATGGCTCTGTATACCTCTAGGGTGCAACAATTTTTCAGGATGATGTATTTGTAGTTAAGGCACACACACACACACACACACACACACACACACACACACACACACACACACACACACACACACACACACACACTCAAAAGTTTTTGTCAAGGTAACATGGCACCAAAAAGGTGCTCGGGAGAGGGGATAGTCAGTAGGTTGCTTTGAGCCTAGAACATTAAAAAAAATGTGAAATATCCGGTTGTTGGGAAAGTTCTAGTGGTTTATAAAACTTTCCATCAGGCCGAGTTTTTGAAAAAACAACACATGTGTAATCAATGATATAATGACCATCACTAGCGATAACCTTGTGCCAACAAATGGGCAGTTCAGCGATGCCATCCTTGTAGAACTGTGCTGGCTTCGACTCGAAGAAGTTGGTTTGCCACTGGTTCAGGTCGTCCTCATCATTGAAGCGCTGGTCGGTCAGGGTGTTGCTATGTGAGAGGAATAGGTGGTAGTTGGATGAAGCGAGGTCTGGTGAATCTGGTGGTTGAGGCAGCACCTCCCAGCAGAGCTCCAGCAGCTTCTGGCGTGTCACCCTTGCAGTGTGTGGATAGGCGTTGTTGTACAGGATGCAGTTGGATTCTGGCGGCGAGGCTGTTCAGCTGTTTACAGCAGACCTTGGCAGTGATGCTGGTGTTAGCAGGCCAGCAGCTCGTGCAACAGTACGCCACTCAAATCCCGCCAACACAACATCACTTTCTTTGGGTGCAGTGCGGCTTTTGGCTGGGGTTCGGGTGTGCTGCCATCAATGATCCACCATCTTTGACGTTTGATGTTAGTTTAGAGGACCCACTCCCTATCTCCTGTAACAATCCACTCCAGCCATGCATCTGTGCGGCGGTAGCTGAGCAGAGAAGTTGCTTCTCACACACGCCGTTCGCGCTCCTTGTCGGTCAGGTTGTGGGGAATCCATTGCGCCAGCTTATGCAGATGACGATGATTGACAAAAGTCTGATGGAATTTACACTAGGACCCACCCTTTATATATATACATACAGAAAAAAAGTTGCTAGAATGCTCCAGAACAGTCTCACATAAAAAGTTCTAGAAACTGCCAGAACTTTCCCAACAGCCTGACAGAAGAGGCTAATTGAACATAACATTTTTCTTTCACTGAAAGTATTTAAAAGTTTTTTTATTACTTAAATAGTGTAATCTCCAAGTGCTCATATGGCAGGCAAGATGGGATAGTATGCAGTTAATTGATTACAGTTCATTCCTCCTCTTCTTAGAGTCGGCAGAAAAAAATAAGGTCGGTCAAGGTTGTAACTGCAACTGTTTTTCCCTAAGGAAGCCTG
>JAWQFJ010007190.1:0-14610 GCA_034096865.1 Theodoxus fluviatilis
GTGCAGTGGATGTGCAATGTGCCACTAGGGACGGTGGCAGTGGTGCAGTGGGATGTGCAATGTGCCACTAGGGACGGTGGCAGTGGTGCAGTGGTGCAGTGGGATGTGCAATGTGCCACTAGGGACGGTGGCAGTGGTGCAGTGGGATGTGCAATGTGCCACTAGGGACGGTGGCAGTGGTGCAGTGGGATGTGCAATGTGCCACTAGGGACGGTGGCAGTGGTGCAGTGGGATGTGCAATGTGCCACTAGGGACGGTGGCAGTGGTGCAGTGGGATGTGCAATGTGCCACTAGGGACGGTGGCAGTGGTGCAGTGGGATGTGCAATGTGCCACTAGGGACGGTGGCAGTGGTGCAGTGGGATGTGCAATGTGCCACTAGGGACGGTGGCAGTGGTGCAGTGGGATGTGCAATGTGCCACTAGGGACGGTGGCAGTGGTGCAGTGGGATGTGCAATGTGCCACTAGGACGGTGGCAGTGGTGCAGTGGGATGTGCAATGTGCCACTAGGGACGGTGGCAGTGGTGCAGTGGGATGTGCAATGTGCCACTAGGGACGGTGGCAGTGGTGCAGTGGGATGTGCAATGTGCCACTAGGGACGGTGGCAGTGGTGCAGTGGGATGTGCAATGTGCCACTAGGGACGGTGGCAGTGGTGCAGTGGATGTGCAATGTGCCACTAGGGACGGTGGCAGTGGTGCAGTGGGATGTGCAATGTGCCACTAGGACGGTGGCAGTGGTGCAGTGGGATGTGCAATGTGCCACTAGGGACGGTGGCAGTGGTGCAGTGGGATGTGCAATGTGCCACTAGGACGGTGGCAGTGGCGCAGTGCAATAAGATGTGCAATGTGCCACTAGGACAGTGGCAGTGGTGCAGTGGGATGTGCAATGTGCCACATTGGACGGTGGCAGTGGTGCAGTGGGATGTGCAATGTGCCACTAGGGACGGTGGCAGTGGTGCAGTGGGATGTGCAATGCGCCACTTGGACGGTGGCAGTGGTGCAGGTGTGCATTTGGATGTGCATTGTGCCACTAGGGACGGTGGCAGTGGTGCAGTGGGATGTGCAATGTGCCACTAGGGACGGTGGCAGTGGTGCAGTGGGATGTGCAATGTGCCACTAGGACGGTGGCAGTGGTGCAGTGGGATGTGCAATGTGCCACTAGGGACGGTGGCAGTGGTGCAGTGGGATGTGCAATGTGCCACTAGGACGGTGGCAGTGGTGCAGTGGGATGTGCAATGTGCCACTAGGGACGGTGGCAGTGGTGCAGTGGGACGTGCAATGTGCCACTAGGACGGTGGCAGTGGTGCAGTGGGATGTGCAATGTGCCACTAGGGACGGTGGCAGTGGTGCAGTGGGATGTGCAATGTGCCACTAGGACGGTGGCAGTGGTGGTGCAGTGGGATGTGCAATGTGCCACTAGGGACGGTGGCAGTGGTGCAGTGGGATGTGCAATGTGCCACTAGGGACGGTGGCAGTGGTGCAGTGGGATGTGCAATGTGCCACTAGGGACGGTGGCAGTGGTGCAGTGGGATGTGCAATGTGCCACTAGGGACGGTGGCAGTGGTGCAGTGGGATGTGCAATGTGCCACTAGGGACGGTGGCAGTGGTGCAGTGGGATGTGCAATGTGCCACTAGGGACGGTGGCAGTGGTGCAGTGGGATGTGCAATGTGCCACTAGGGACGGTGGCAGTGGTGCAGTGGGATGTGCAATGTGCCACTAGGGACGGTGGCAGTGGTGCAGTGGGATGTGCAATGTGCCACTAGGGACGGTGGCAGTGGTGCAGTGGGATGTGCAATGTGCCACTAGGGACGGTGGCAGTGGTGCAGTGGGATGTGCAATGTGCCACTAGGGACGGTGGCAGTGGTGCAGTGGGATGTGCAATGTGCCACTAGGGACGGTGGCAGTGGTGCAGTGGGATGTGCAATGTGCCACTAGGGACGGTGGCAGTGGTGCAGGTGGATGTGCAATGTGCCACTAGGGACGGTGGCAGTGGTGCAGTGGGATGTGCAATGTGCCACTAGGGACGGTGGTCAGTGGTGCAGTGGGATGTGCAATGTGCCACTAGGGACGGTGGCAGTGGTGCAGTGGGATGTGCAATGTGCCACTAGGGACGGTGGCAGTGGTGCAGTGGGATGTGCAATGTGCCACTAGGGACGGTGGCAGTGGTGCAGTGGGATGTGCAATGTGCCACTAGGGACGGTGGCAGTGGTGCAGTGGGATGTGCAATGTGCCACTAGGGACGGTGGCAGTGGTGCAGTGGGATGTGCAATGTGCCACTAGGGACGGTGGCAGTGGTGCAGTGGGATGTGCAATGTGCCACTAGGGACGGTGGCAGTGGTGCAGTGGGATGTGCAATGTGCCACTAGGGACGGTGGCAGTGGTGCAGTGGGATGTGCAATGTGCCACTAGGGACGGTGGCAGTGGTGCAGTGGGATGTGCAATGTGCCACTAGGGACGGTGGCAGTGGTGCAGTGGGATGTGCAATGTGCCACTAGGGACGGTGGCAGTGGTGCAGAGGGATGCGAGATGTGCCACTAGGGACGTGGGCAGTGGTGCAATGGGATGTGCAATGTGCCACTAGGGACGGTGGCAGTGGTGCAGTGGGATGTGCAATGTGCCACTAGGGACGGTGGCAGTGGTGCAGTGGGATGTGCAATGTGCCACTAGGGACGGTGGCAGTGGTGCAGTGGGATGTGCAATGTGCCACTAGGACGGTGGCAGTGGTGCAGTGGGATGTGCAATGTGCCACTAGGGACGGTGGCAGTGGTGCAGTGGGATGTGCAATGTGCCACTAAGACGGTGGCAGTGGTGCAGTGGGACGTGCAATGTGCCACTAGGACGGTGGCAGTGGTGCAGTGGGATGTGCAATGTGCCACTAGGGACGGTGGCAGTGGTGCAGTGGGATGTGCAATGTGCCACTAGGGACGGTGGCAGTGGTGCAGTGGGATGTGCAATGTGCCACTAGGGACGGTGGCAGTGGTGCAGTGGGATGTGCAATGTGCCACTAGAGACGGTGGCAGTGGTGCAGTGTGATGTGCAATGTGCCACTAGGGACGGTGGCAGTGGTGCAGTGGGATGTGCAATGTGCCACTAGGGACGGTGGCAGTGGTGCAGTGGGATGTGCAATGTGCCACTAGGACGGTGGCAGTGGTGCAGTGGGATGTGCAATGTGCCACTAGGGACGGTGGCAGTGGTGCAGTGGGATGTGCAATGTGCCACTAGGGACGGTGGCAGTGGTGCAGTGGGATGTGCAATGTGCCACTAAGACGGTGGCAGTGGTGCAGTGGATGTGCAATGTGCCACTAGGGACGGTGGCAGTGGTGCAGTGGGATGTGCAATGTGCCACTAGGGACGGTGGCAGTGGTGCAGTGGGATGTGCAATGTGCCACTAGGGACGGTGGCAGTGGTGCAGTGGGATGTGCAATGTGCCACTAGAGACGGTGGCAGTGGTGCAGTGGGATGTGCAATGTGCCACTACGGACGGTGGCAGTGGTGCAGTGGGATGTGCAATGTGCCACTAGGGACGGTGGCAGTGGTGCAGTGGGATGTGCAATGTGCCACTATGGACGGTGGCAGTGGTGCAGTGGGATGTGCAATGTGCCACTAGGGATGGTGGCAGTGGTGCAGTGGGATGTGCAATGTGCCACTAGGGACGGTGGCAGTGGTGCAGTGGGATGTGCAATGTGCCACTAGGGACGGTGGCAGTGGTGCAGTGGCAGTGGATGTGCAATGTGCCACTAGGGACGGTGGCAGTGGTGCAGAGGGATATGCAAGGTGCCACTAGGGACTGTGGCAGTGGCGCAGTGGAATGTGCAATGTGCCACTAGGGACGGTGGCAGTGTTGCTGTGGGATGTGCAATGTGCCACCTGGATGGTGGCTGTGGTTGTCGCAGGATGCAACAAGGGGTGATGTAGTGCTGCTAAAATTGTCAGTGTGTGAATCTGCTTCGCGATATGCGTTCAAATGGTCTTGACGCATTGCGGCAGTAGTTTGATTTACAGGGGTGTGTGACGTCACTCGAGAGGGTCATTGGGGTGGCGAGGGGGTTCGCTACGGGGGTTTCACTTTGTATAACACGGTTTTGAGCCCGCGAAATCTGTTAAACACTGATTGGGAGAAAATTAGAAGCGGGAAAATTCTCATCTCTGATTGGAAGTTGATCACGTGAGAGGGTCGACGCGGAGGTCTGATAGCGTTTGTCTAGGCAGATCATATCCATCGTTGGATGGGGATGGTAGCGGGGCGAAAGCTCCGCTAGCCGTGAAGCCACGTGGGTGGCGGGCAAAGGCGTTAGGCTTTGCAAAAATCTCTCTGGTGACTTATGTCTAGTCAGCCACGAGAGTGTGGAAGAGAACCTTCCTGTGACTGGGGCGAGGTTTCTATGGATGCAACCACAGCCTGGGTGTTTTTGAGGTAATGTGCAACTTCGCTAAAATTCTTTTACCATGTGGGGAAATGACCATTGAAAATGTCTAAGGGAAGAAATTCAATTGCCGGGGGCGTTAGAATTGTATTTGAAGTCCGAACTCATTTCTCTGGGAGAATAATGGATAAACTTCTATTCGTGCTAAATTGTGAATTGGTTAATTCTATTCTGACGGTAGGATGAGAGTAAATGGAATTTTTCTAAGCACGTGGTGAGGGGGCGGGTTGCCCTACCTCCAGTAATTCTATGAAAGAATTTGTTTGGGAGATAAATATGAGCTTATTAGTCGGGGTCAATATGTTCACAGGCTTTTAAGGTATCCGGGTCTTATGGATGGTGTGTCTCTGACGCGGATGACGGTGGATGGTGGACTTAGCGACGAGCTGCCTTCTACCGAGAGTCTCGAGGGCTCTGCTTTCCAGCACGGGGTGGAGTACCTGTGCGGCCAACGAACTGTTTCTTCACTGCACTGAGAGTGAAGTATTCATCAACGTTGAGAGTCCTAGAGTTTGCAAGTATTGTTTTTTTCTCGTGTAGAAAGCGTAGCCTAGCTCGAAGAGTAGACTATGCATTCCGAGTGGTAAGGGGATCGAACACTCTACACTTTCATCCACGCGAAGTGGTGAAGGGGGTAGCTTTTGGTTGCAGGGAGTGACATGCAACGCGGACTTTGTGAGAGACAAATTGATTCGAGGGGACTTGGATGAAGTAACTCACATTGTACTGGATTAACTCGATCGAAGGGGAGCTGAGTAAGGGTGGACATATCATTATACCCTTGGAGGAAGGGCGCAGTTTTGATATGCATTGTGTTGGGTGGACATATCATTATACCCTTGGAGGAAGGGCGCAGTTTTTGATATGCATTGTGTTGGGTGGTCATATCATTATACCCTTTGAGGAAGGGCGCAGTTTTTGATATGCATTGTGTTGGGTGGTCATATCATTATACCCTTTGCTAAAGGGCGGAGCTTTTGATATGCGTTGTGTGAGGTGGTCATGTCATTATACCCTTTGCTAAAGGGCGGAGCTTTTGATATGCATTGTGTTGGGTAGACATATCATTATACCCTTGGAGGAAGGGTGGAGTTTTTGATATGCATTGTGTTGGGTGGTCATATCATTATGCCCTTTGCTGAAGGGTGGAGTTTTTGATATGCATTGGTTTGGGTGGTCATATCATTATGCCCTTTGCTGAAGGGTGGAGTTTTTGATATGCATTGTGTTGGGTGGTCGTGTCATTATACCCTTTGCTAAAGGGCGGAGTTTTGATATGTACTGTGGCAGAGAGTTTGAGTTTATTGGTCTCTGGGGTGTGACCCTGTAGTGTGACCTGTGGAAGAGGGTTGGGTTACGGGCATGTTCTTAGTGCATTCCAGGAGCAAGGCCGGGACAGCAGTCTCTGGTAAGGGCATGTCGTGTTTCTTTTTCCATTCACTCCTGTTGATTATCGCCATCCGACGCTAGGGCGCGCCTGATTGGCTGAGAGGCGTGTGCAGCGTGAGGAGGAGGGAGGATTGGAATGTGGGGTTTGTTTTGATCGTGCGTGACCTTTGCTAGGGTGAGGTCAGCTTTCATTCATAGTGAGAGGCTGGGCGGAAGCTACGTCACCACTAGGGGAAAAGAGGGAGGAGCTAAGGGGGTTTGGGGCTTCATTGTTATGCAGCGACGGGAGTTGTTGTTGCAGGGTTGAGTCAGTTGTAACTCTGACAGTAGGATACTGATCGAGTTTTGGGAAATTTTCTAAGGGGGATTGTATTTTGATTTGGGATTTAAGTGAAGTTTAAAGGTTTCTTTTAATTTAACAAAGGTGTTTGTTAAATGCTTGGGGAGAAAGTTGGAAGACTGGTTGTGGGTTGGAGTGAGGTTGGATTTCATTGTCATTTTTAGGAGTGACAGGCTTTTATCTCTGTGTGAGATTCATCTCGTTCTTTTAGCGGTCATTAGAATGAGTGGTTGGGAAGAGTGTTTGTCTTCTGCCTGAACTGTGTAATAATTTGTTCCAGTTTCTGGTGTTTTGGTGATGGAAAGAGGGAAGTGGTTTTTCCCTATACCACCTGGTAACGTGGTGTGTTACCAGTGTGTATTTGATTCCAGGTTTGGTGTGTATGGAATCCTTTGGCTCTAGAGTGAGCCGGGGTTGTGAAACTTGTTGTTATTATTGTTGAATAAACTTTGATTTGTTTATTTATTCCTGATTCAGTGGTCCTTTTCACGTGTTTGTTTAGACATTGCTTGACTGTTTGTGGTGTCCCCCCAAGGAGTGGTGGTCGAGTTTAGTTTGTAAACTCTGTTAGGCTAATTGTCCCTCCCCTCTTGGACGACTAGGTCGTTCCTCGAGGGTGAGTCTTCACTGATTAGCTAACTAAATGCGACAGTGGTGCAGTGGGATATGCAATGTGCCACATGGGACGGTGGCAGTGGTGCAGTGGGATGTGCAATGTGCCACTAGGGACGATGGCAGTGGTGCAGTGGGATGTGCAATGTGCCACTTCGGACGGTGGCAGTGGTGCAGTGGGATATGCAATGTGCCACTAGGGACTGTGGCAGTGGTGCAGAGGGATATGCAATGTGCCACTAGGGACTGTGGCAGTGGTGAAGTGGGATGTGCAATGTGCCACTAGGGACGGTGGCAGTGGTGCAGTGGGATGTGCAATGTGCCACTAGGGACGGTGGCAGTGGTGCAGTGGGATGTGCACTAGGCCACTAGGGACTGTGGCAGTGGTGAAATGGGATGTGCAATGTGCCACTAGGAACGGTGGCAGTGGTGCGGAGGGATGCGAGATGTGCCACTAAGGACGATTTCAGTGGTGCAGTGGTGCAGTGGGATATGCAATGTGCCACTAGGGATTGTGGCAGTGGGCAGTGGTGCAATCTGATGTGCAATGTGCCACTAGGGACGGTGGCAGTGGTGCAGTGGTGCAGTGGGATATGCAATGTGCAAATTGACGGTGGCAGTGGTGCAGTTTGATGTGCAATGTGCCACTTGGGACGGCGGCAGTTGTTCAGTATGATGTGCAATGTGCCACTACAGACGGTGGCAGTAGTTTAGTGGGATGTGCAATGTGCCACTAAGGACAGTGGCAGTGGTGCAGTGGTGCAGTGGTGTAGTGAGATGTGCAATGTACCACTAAGGACGGTGGCAATTGTGCAATGGGATGTGCAATGTGCCACTAGGGACGGTGGCAGTGGTCCAGTTTGATGTGCAATGTGCCACTATAGACGGTGGTAGTGGTGCAGTGGGATGTGCAATGTGCCACTAGGGACGGTGGCATTGGTGCAGTGGGATTTGCAATGTGCCACTATGGACGGTGGCAGTGGTGCAGTGGGATGTGCAATGTGCCACTAGGGACGGTGGCAGTGGTGCAGTGGGATGTGCAATGTGCCACTAGGGACGGTGGCAGTGGTGCAGTGGGATGTGCAATGTGCCACTAGGGACAGTGGCAGTGGTGCAGTGGGATGTGCAATGTGCCACTAGGGACGGTGGCAGTGGTGCAGTGGGATATGCAATGTGCCACTAGGGACGGTGGCAGTGGTGCAGTGGGATGTGCAATGTGCCACTAGGACGGTGGCAGTGGTGCAGTGGGATGTGCAATGTGCCACTAGGGACGGTGGCAGTGGTGCAGTGGGATGTGCAATGTGCCACTATTGACGGTGGCAGTGGTGCAGTTTGATGTGCAATGTGCCACTAGGGACGGTGGCAGTGGTGCAGTGGGATGTGCAATGTGCCACTAGGGACGGTGGCAGTGGTGCAGTGGGATGTGCAATGTGCCACTAGGGACGGTGGCAGTGGTGCAGTGGGATGTGCAATGTGCCACTGCGGACGGTGGCAGTGGTGCAGTGGGATGTGCAATGTGCCACTAGCGACGGTGGCAGTGGTGCAGTGGGATGTGCAATGTGCCACTAGGGACGGTGGCAGTGGTGCAGTGGGATGTGCAATGTGCCACTAAGACGGTGGCAGTGGTGCAGTAGTGCAGTAAGATGTGCAATGTCCCAATAGGGACGGTGGCAGTGGTGCAGTGGAATGTGCAATGTGCCACAAGGGACGTTGCAGTGGTGCAGTGGGATATGCAATGTGCCACTAAGGATTGTGGCAGTGGTGCAGTGGGATGTTCAATGTGTCACTAGGGACGGCGGCAGTGGTGCATTGGGATGTGCAATGTGCCACTAGAGACGGTGGCAGTGGTGCAGTGGGATGTGCAATGTGCCACTAGGGACGGTGGCAGTGGTGCAGTTGGATGTGCAATGTGCCACTATGGACGGTGGCAGTGGTGCAGTATGATGTGCAATGTGCCACTAGGGACGGTGGCAGTGGTGCAGTGGATGTGCAATGTGCCACTAGGGACGGTGGCAGTGGTGCAGTGGGATGTGCAATGTGCCACTAGGGACGGTGGCAGTGGTGCAGTGGGATGTGCAATGTGCCACTAGGACGGTGGCAGTGGTGCAGTGGGATGTGCAATGTGCCACTATGGACGGTGGCAGTGGTGCTGTGGGACGTGCAATGTGCCACTAGGACGGTGGCAGTGGTGCAGTGGTGCAGTAAGATGTGCAATGTGCCACTAGGGACGGTGGCAGTGGTGCAGTGGGATGTGCAATGTGCCACTAGGGACGGTGGCAGTGGTGCAGGTGGATGTGCAATGTGCCACTTGGGACGGTGGCAGTGGTGCAGTGGGATGTGCAATGTGTCACTAGGACGGTGGCAGTGGTGCAGTAGGATGTGCAATGTGCCACTAGGGACGGTGGCAGTGGTGCAGTGGGATGTGCAATGTGCCACTAGGGACGGTGGCAGTGGTGCAGTGGGATGTGCAATGTGCCACTAGGGACGGTGGCAGTGGTGCAGTGGGATGTGCAATGTGCCACTAGGGACGGTGGCAGTGGTGCAGTGGGATGTGCAATGTGCCACTAGGACGGTGGCAGTGCAGGTGCAGTGGGATGTGCAATGTGCCACTAGGGACGGTGGCAGTGGTGCAGTGGGATGTGCAATGTGCCACTAGGACGGTGGCAGTGGTGCAGTGGGATGTGCAATGTGCCACTAGGGACGGTGGCAGTGGTGCAGTGGGATGTGCAATGTGCCACTAGGGACGGTGGCAGTGGTGCAGTGGGATGTGCAATGTGCCACTAGGGACGGTGGCAGTGGTGCAGTGGGATGTGCAATGTGCCACTAGGGACGGTGGCAGTGGTGCAGTGGGATGTGCAATGTGCCACTAGGGACGGTGGCAGTGGTGCAGTGGGATGTGCAATGTGCCACTAGGACGGTGGCAGTGGTGCAGTGGATGTGCAATGTGCCACTAGGACGGTGGCAGTGGTGCAGTGGGATGTGCAATGTGCCACTACAGTCGGTGGCAGTCGTGCAGTGGGATGTGCAATGTGCCACTAGGGACGGTGGCAGTGGTGCAGTGGGATGTGCAATGTGCCACTAGGGACGGTGGCAGTGGTGCAGTGGGATGTGCAATTGGCCACTGGGGAACGGTGGCTGTGGTGCAGTGGGATGTGCAATGCGCCACTTAGAACGGTGGCAGTGGTACAGGTGTGCATTTGGATGTGCATTGTGGCACTAGGGACGGTGGCAGTGGTGCAGTGGGATGTGCAATGTGCCACTAGGGACGGTGGCAGTGGTGCAGTGGGATGTGCAATGTGCCACTAGGGACGGTGGCAGTGGTGCAGTGGGATGTGCAATGTGCCACTAGGGACGGTGGCAGTGGTGCAGTGGGATGTGCAATGTGCCACTAGGGACGGTGGCAGTGGTGCAGTGGGATGTGCAATGTGCCACTAGGGACGGTGGCAGTGGTGCAGTGGGATGTGCAATGTGCCACTAGGGACGGTGGCAGTGGTGCAGTGGGATGTGCAATGTGCCACTAGGACGGTGGCAGTGGTGCAGTGGGATGTGCAATGTGCCACTAGGGACGGTGGCAGTGGTGCAGTGGGATGTGCAATGTGCCACTAGGGACGGTGGCAGTGGTGCAGTGGGATGTGCAATGTGCCACTAGGGACGGTGGCAGTGGTGCAGTGGGATGTGCAATGTGCCACTAGGGACGGTGGCAGTGGTGCAGTGGGATGTGCAATGTGCCACTAGGGACGGTGGCAGTGGTGCAGTGGGATGTGCAATGTGCCACTAGGGACGGTGGCAGTGGTGCAGTGGATGTGCAATGTGCCACTAGGGACGGTGGCAGTGGTGCAGTGGGATGTGCAATGTGCCACTAGGGACGGTGGCAGTGGTGCAGTGGGATGTGCAATGTGCCACTAGGGACGGTGGCAGTGGTGCAGTGGGATGTGCAATGTGCCACTAGGGACGGTGGCAGTGGTGCAGTGGGATGTGCAATGTGCCACTAGGGACGGTGGCAGTGGTGCAGTGGGATGTGCAATGTGCCACTAGGGACGGTGGCAGTGGTGCAGTGGGATGTGCAATGTGCCACTAGGGACGGTGGCAGTGGTGCAGTGGGATGTGCAATGTGCCACTAGGACGGTGGCAGTGGTGCAGTGGATGTGCAATGTGCCACTAGGGACGGTGGCAGTGGTGCAGTGGGATGTGCAATGTGCCACTAGGGACGGTGGCAGTGGTGCAGTGGGATGTGCAATGTGCCACTAGGGACGGTGGCAGTGGTGCAGTGGGATGTGCAATGTGCCACTAGGACGGTGGCAGTGGTGCAGTGGATGTGCAATGTGCCAACTAGGGACGGTGGCAGTGGTGCAGTGGGATGTGCAATGTGCCACTAGGGACGGTGGCAGTGGTGCAGTGGGATGTGCAATGTGCCACTAGGGACGGTGGCAGTGGTGCAGTGGGATGTGCAATGTGCCACTAGGGACGGTGGCAGTGGTGCAGTGGGATGTGCAATGTGCCACTAGGACGGTGGCAGTGGTGCAGTGGGATGTGCAATGTGCCACTAGGACGGTGGCAGTGGTGCAGTGGGATGTGCAATGTGCCACTAGGGACGGTGGCAGTGGTGCAGTGGGATGTGCAATGTGCCACTAGGGACGGTGGCAGTGGTGCAGTGGGATGTGCAATGTGCCACTAGGGACGGTGGCAGTGGTGCAGTGGGATGTGCAATGTGCCACTAGGACGGTGGCAGTGGTGCAGTGGGATGTGCAATGTGCCACTAGGACGGTGGCAGTGGTGCAGTGGGATGTGCAATGTGCCACTAGGGACGGTGGCAGTGGTGCAGTGGGATGTGCAATGTGCCACTAGGGACGGTGGCAGTGGTGCAGTGGGATGTGCAATGTGCCACTAGGACGGTGGCAGTGGTGCAGTGGGATGTGCAATGTGCCACTAGGACGGTGGCAGTGGTGCAGTGGGATGTGCAATGTGCCACTAGGGACGGTGGCAGTGGTGCAGTGGGACGTGCAATGTGCCACTAGGACGGTGGCAGTGGTGCAGTGGGATGTGCAATGTGCCACTAGGGACGGTGGCAGTGGTGCAGTGGGATGTGCAATGTGCCACTAGGGACGGTGGCAGTGGTGCAGTGGGATGTGCAATGTGCCACTAGGACGGTGGCAGTGGTGCAGTGGGATGTGCAATGTGCCACTAGGGACGGTGGCAGTGGTGCAGTGGGATGTGCAATGTGCCACTAGGACGGTGGCAGTGGTGCAGTGGGACGTGCAATGTGCCACTAGGACGGTGGCAGTGGTGCAGTGGGATGTGCAATGTGCCACTAGGGACGGTGGCAGTGGTGCAGTGGGATGTGCAATGTGCCACTAGGGACGGTGGCAGTGGTGCAGTGGGATGTGCAATGTGCCACTAGGACGGTGGCAGTGGTGCAGTGGGATGTGCAATGTGCCACTAGGGACGGTGGCAGTGGTGCAGTGGGATGTGCAATGTGCCACTAGGGACGGTGGCAGTGGTGCAGTGGGATGTGCAATGTGCCACTAGGGACGGTGGCAGTGGTGCAGTGGGATGTGCAATGTGCCACTAGGGACGGTGGCAGTGGTGCAGTGGGATGTGCAATGTGCCACTAGGGACGGTGGCAGTGGTGCAGTGGGATGTGCAATGTGCCACTAGGGACGGTGGCAGTGGTGCAGTGGGATGTGCAATGTGCCACTAGGACGGTGGCAGTGGTGCAGTGGGATGTGCAATGTGCCACTAGGGACGGTGGCAGTGGTGCAGTGGGATGTGCAATGTGCCACTAGGACGGTGGCAGTGGTGCAGTGGGATGTGCAATGTGCCACTAGGGACGGTGGCAGTGGTGCAGTGGGATGTGCAATGTGCCACTAAGGACGGTGGCAGTGGTGCAGTGGGATGTGCAATGTGCCACTAGGGACGGTGGCAGTGGTGCAGTGGGATGTGCAATGTGCCACTAGGGACGGTGGCAGTGGTGCAGTGGGATGTGCAATGTGCCACTAGGGACGGTGGCAGTGGTGCAGTGGGATGTGCAATGTGCCACTAGGGACGGTGGCAGTGGTGCAGTGGGATGTGCAATGTGCCACTAGGGACATTGGCAGTGGTGCAGTGGGATGTGCAATGTGTCACTAGGGACGGTGGCTGTGGTGCAGTGGGATGTGCAATGTGCCACTAGGGACGGTGGCAGTTTTGTAGTGGTATGTGCCATGTGCCACTAGGAACGGTGGCAGTGGTGCAGTGGGATGTGAAATGTTCCACTAGGGACTGTGGCAGTGGTGCAGGTGTTCAGTGGGATGTGCAATGTGCCACTAGGGACGGTGGTAGTGGTGCAGTGGGATGTGCAATGTTCCACTATTGACGGTGGAAGTAGTGCAGTAGGATGTGCAATGTTCCACTAGAGAGGGTGGCAGTGGTGCAGTGTGATGTGAAATGTGCCACTACGGACGGTGGCAGTCGTGCAGTGGGATGTTCAATGTGCCACTAGGAACGGCGGCAGTTGTGCAGTGGATTGCGCAATGTGCAGTGAGATGTGCAATGTTCCACTAGGGACGGTGGCAGTCGTGCAGTACGATATGCAATGTGCCACTAGGGACGGTGGCAGTGGTGCAGTGGGATGTGCAATGTCCCACTAGGGACGGTGGCAGTGATGCAGTGAGATGTGCTATGTGCCACTAAGGACGGTGGCAGTCGTGCAGTGGGATATGCAATGTGGCACTAGAGACAGTGGCAGTGGTACAGTGGTGCAGTGGCATGTGCAATATGCCACTAGGGACGGTGACAGTGGTGCAGTAGGATGTGCAATGTGCCACTAGGGACGGTTGCAGTGGAGCAGTGATGCAGTGGGATGTGCAATGTCTTACTAGGGATGGTGGCAGTTGTGCAATGGGATGTGCAATGTGCCACTAGGGACGGTGGCAGTGGTGCAGTGGGATGTGCAATGTGCCACTAGGGACAGTGGCAGTGGTGCAGTGAGATATGCGTTGTAGCACTAGGGACGGTGGTGTTGGTGCAGTGAGATGTGCATTGCGTCACTAGGGACGGTGGCAGTGGTGCAGTAGGATGTGCAATGTGCCACTAGGAACGGTGGCAGTGGTGCAGTAGGATGTGCAATGTGCCACTAGGGACGGTGGCAGTCGTGCAGTGGGATGTTCAATGTGCCACTAGGAACGACGGCAGTTGTGCAGTGGGATGCGCAATGTGCAGTGGGATGTGCAATGTGCCACTAGGGACGGTGGCAGTGGTGCAGTGGTCAAGTGGGATGTGCAATGTGCCACTAGGGACGGTGGCAGTCGTGCAGTAGGATGTGCAATGTGCCACTAGGGACGGTGGCAGTGGTGCAGTGGGATGTGCAATGTCCCACTAGGGACGGTGGCAGTGATGCAGTGAGATGTGCTATGTGCCACTAGGGACGGTAGCAGTCGTGCAGTGGGATATGCAATGTGGCACTAGAGACGGTGGCAGTGGTACAGTGGTGCAGTGGCATGTGCAATATGCCACTAGGGACGGTGACAGTGGTGCAGTAGGATGTGCAATGTGGCACTAGGGACGGTGGCACTGGTGCAGTAGGATGTGCAATGTGCCACTAGGGACGGTTGCAGTGGTGCAGTGGTGCAGTGGGATGTGCAATGTGGCACTAGGTATGGTGGCAGTTGTGCAATGGGATGTGCAATGTGCCACTAGGGACGGTGGCACTGGTGCAGTGGGATGTGCAATGCGGCACCAGGGACGGTGGCTGTTGTGCAGTGGGATGTGCAATGTAGCACTAGGGACGGTGGCAGTGGTGCAGTGGGATGTGCAATGTGCAACTAGGGACGGTGGCAGTGGTGCAGTGGTGCAGTGAGATGTGCATTGT
>JAWQFJ010007191.1:0-10000 GCA_034096865.1 Theodoxus fluviatilis
TGTGTGTGTCTGTGTGTCTCGTGCGCGCGTGTGTGGGTTTGGTCTTTCTGTCTGTGTGTGGTCTGTGTGTGATTCTGTCGTGTGCGGCGCCGTCTGTCTGTGCGTGTGTGTGTTTGTGTGTGTGGTGTGCGTTGGTGTGTGCTGTGTGTGGTGTGTGTGTGTGTGGTTGTGTTGTGGTTGTTGAAGAAGACATCGTGTGAGCGGTGGCTTGCACCGTGCTGGAGGTTAGTGGAGGGCACTTCTATTTGTGACCACATGCGAAAGCAAAATGTGAGTCTATGTACTGTAGGGCCGTGGCGGGTTCCAGGTTCCGGTCCCCCGGGGGGCGTACCGGTTCCTTCCGTCCCGGTCCGGGGCGGGCGCGTTTCCGTTCCGGTCCGGGCCGTTCCGTCCGTTAAAAAAAAAAACCTTAAAACGTGTTGGATTTTTTTCGGCGGAGGGGAGGGGGGGGACTTATTAACAAGTCTTATTTCAAAAAAACACCAACAATTGTTGGCCGCAGGCTTGGTGGTTATGATGGACCCAAAAGGGCCTTCAAAAAACAAAACATACATTAGTGGGGACCTTGAACCTGTGCTTCCAAGGTTCAAGGGTCCCACAGGAGCCATACAAAAATTGTGGGTCTCAAAAAAACAGGTCAATTTTTCACCATTTTTCCCAATTTTTCTCCACACGTTATTGAGAATGGGCGGCCCTTAGCTTACAAGTGGGTTGTATTATAGGGTCAAAAGCAAGGGCCCCTATCTTTTTGATTTACCCAGTTTTGGTGGGGGACCCTTGCTTCAAGGGTTTTCAAAGGGGTTCACCAGGGAGTCTCTTCAAAAGTGGATTGTTATTACAATTATTTTGAAAGGTGACCCTTGGACCCCTGAAACTATGGGAAGATAAAAAACTGTTTCAAAAACTTAATAAATTTATGTGGGGCACATGTTTATACTTTCATCATGAGGACACAAATTATTGTTTCACATTATCCATTCAAAGGTTCAAGGGTCCACTTTGGGGGACCCTTTATTGGAAATTGTGACCAAAAAATGGGGGTAGTTTGAAACCACTAAAAAGTGGACTCTATACTCATGGTAGAAAAAGTGGCCAATAAAAGCACACATTGTGCTTTCCTATGTCTTGAATTAAACAGCTTTGTGTTGCATGACCTTGGATGACCTTGACCTTGGGTCAAGGGTCACATGTATTTTGGTAGGAAAAATGTGTAAAGCATTTCTTAGTGTATGATGTCATTGGTAGGTTTAGTTGTTTTGACCTTGACCTTGAAGGTCACCTGAAGGTCAAGGTCATATAAAGGTCAAGGTCAAGCATGTGGAGTCGTATGGGCTTTGCCACTTCTTGTTTATATTTATAAAGATATTTATTGCTTCCTTGACTGGTTGTGAGAAAACGAAAACTCCCCCATCAATGACAATTTATATAATGGGGACTAAAATCCATTTGCTATTTTTGAAGATTACATTATTTTAGTTTTATTTTCCCCTGCCGCTTAAATTTCAAGTAAAAAAAACCCTTAGGAAAAATCCCTAAACCCCACCTGAATTTTCACTCAAACCAGGAAAAAAAAAAAAAAGTATGGAACCTGTTTACCGAGGGAGTGTTTAATAAAAAAAAAAAAAAAAAACAGTCAGCCAACCACGTTGCACTTCAAAAAAATTTCAAGGACACGGTTTTTTCCACCATATGGAAGAAGAACAAAAGAAGAAACAAACTCGGGACCTCTTATTGGCATGCGGTCCTTCCCAGCGTGAAAAAAGCCAGGGACGTTATCGAGGGCATTTGTCCCCCCAGCCTACCCCCAAAAAACCCAATGGGGGGGACCAGGGGGCCCTTGGAAAACCGGGGGGGACCCAAAAGGGGGTTTAAACCGGCTATTGTTCCTGGGATTGGAGGTCCCCACTTTGCAAACTTTTTTTTGGGCGACGACAAAACAAAACCAGCATTGGATGCCCTGTCCAAGGTATGGGGTTTACATGGCTGGCGGCTTTAAGCGGAGGGGGGAACCATGGGGGACCCAACCAGTTGGCGGGCGTTTTTTTCTGGCCAAAAAAAAAAGAATTCGATTTAGGAGGGGAAAAAAAAGCGCCGTCGGTTTACGTGTTTACTCCTCAGGGGCGGGGGAGCCGGCCCCGCCAATCCCTGGGATTCACGTCGGTTGTCGTCCTACCGAAGGGGCAAATTCCCACAAAAAAACGGTGTTTCGTGTGAGTTTTTCTGGCAGCCATATTCTCCAAATCAAAAGCTCTGTTGGGCAGTTAGGGACTGCTGCGGACCTCTGGATGATTAGGCTACCAAAACAGGAGGGAACCCACGGCGGACACTTTTTTTTACCGCTGTTGTATGCGTGTTTTTCATTGATCCAGGAAAAAAAAAAACCTTCAAAGTGGGAACATTCGGGGACCTTTGCCATACAGGTCGGGGATATTTCCCTGGGCGGTTCAGGGACACCAAACATTTCACAAAAATACGACAACAAGGCAACCAAAGGGGAAAAACTCAGGGGTAAGCTGGGTTCCCCAAGCAGGGGAGAATTTTGCGGTTTGTTGCTGGTTTTTGGGTCAAAATTTCTGTCCAGAAAACCACTGAAGCTATTGTGGGTTCGCCTTGGGGCACCAGAAGCAAAAAAAAAATACCGCAGACCGATTCACGCGAGAGGGAAAAAAGCGAGGGGAGGGACGGGTGACAAGGACGAAAGGGTTTTTGCTGCCCTCCAATCTCTTGCCCGGATGGGGCGGTGGGACCAAAGGGAAAAAGATGGTGGGAATTTCCGATTTCAGTTTCCAAACCCAGGCCAAAACCGCGGTCGGGGACGCAGGGGGGACAAAAAAAAACAAAAACCAGAGCTACAGAGGGGAGCTTCATCGCGAAGCAGTAGTTTTGACACGTCCAGAGGGGGGGATTGGTTTTGTCTACTTGGGCAAATTTCTCAACCAGCAGTTCCCGGTCATGGAGGGGTGGGGGGGGGTTGGGGGAGGGTCAAGGACGTAGACAGAGCCCCAACCTTTCACGGTTTTCCCACGGGGCTGGCCCGGGTCCCTGGAGCTGTGCACAAAAACCAGGCAGGCTAGGAACAGGTCAGGACCCAGAGTACAGAAGGGAGGAGGGATTTGGGGCAGGGTGTGGGGAGAAACTTATTAGTGACAAAAAAACCGGCAAAACAAGCCAGGGCCTCCGCAAGAATATGTCCATGGGCAAGAGACCCAACAGAGGTGAGGATGGAAGGATTGCCTTTCCCCTAAGCGTATTCTCCATTCCCTAGTCCCATGTTTACTCGACCCTCAAGTCACGCTCTCTCTCTCTCTCTCTCTCTCTCTCTCTCTCTCTCTCTCTCTCATCTCTCTCTCTCTCACACACACACACACACACACACACACACACACACACACGTCACTTCACCCCAGCCACCTTTCTCACATTCCCTTCTTCTGTATCCCCAGGCTACACCACACCATCCCCTCAATTCATCCCCTGATAATACTATCTTAAGTTGTAGTGCCTCTGGGGAAATTGTTGGAGTGCATGTTCGTGTTTAACGCCTGAGCGGATTGCACGCGTTATGTAAGGTGAGTTGTTTTTTTCTTCGTCGACGCGCCTTGTCTAAGACGATTACTCCCTTTTTGTCTCCTTCTTTTTTCCAATGAACATCAAAAACATTTCCCGGCCGTGAATAAAGACTTTACCGATTAACTGCACCAGAAGTTCCAAAAGCATTATAATAAACCCAAACAAACGTTAAGGAAAAAGCTGATTTGAATTGTGCATGGAATGCTTCAGCTGCAGGTCTGCCGTTGTTTACACGACCAAAGAACTCAGACAGGAAATTTCACCAAAATGGCGACCTGTTTGAGCTAAAGTGCAAAATTAGGAGTGTTTTTGATATAGTGTACGACGACATCTTCAGAAATACAACAGCATACTTGAAATACCTACTGCTGCAAAATAAGTGGCATATTAAACTTTTCCGATCCATTGAAACAGATACGTTTGCGTACTACGTCCCGCTTTGAACGTACTAAGTCCAATTTGAACGTGGTGCGTTACACAAGTAAGGGACATTGAGCGCGATTGTTAGGCAAGTGGCTCGACTCGATAGCTAGACGAGGGCGAGCGAGACGCTTCTACGGATAATGAGCGAGAAACGTAGGCAACGCTTAGCTCTCGATATTCTCTCGCGATTCTACGCCTAACATTAACAAACGCACCCTATGTCACAATATCAATGTCCCGTGACCTTTTCTCTCCTCCAGTTCTAAAATCGAGCTCACAAATTGACCTCAAACACAAAATTCCACTTTTCTCAACAACAAAAGAAGTATTTCAAACAAGATTTGCAATCTGAAACATAATATCATTCATTTTATTGCCTCTGGAAAAAATTCGGGCTTACTCTTTGAAATGTTTTCGGCATAAAGACGGGACAGTTAACAGAGACACTTATAATGTACAGATAACAAAAGCGATAGCAATCATCCAACTAGGTAGACACCCCTTGAGCAAAGTGCTTAACTTACATTGATTCTTCCTAGCCAGGAGTAAAATATGGTAGGCTACCTGTAAAGGCAGCAGTGGCATATTGTAATACGATTAACACTTATATGCGGCCAGGAGCCCAAAAGCATTAAGGGACTGGGGGAATTCTTTCCCAGGGGGGAGGGGGGGAAATTGGGTACGGGCTGGTTTAACCTGAGGCCCAACGTTGGGCCTAAGGAAATTCGAGAAAGCCCCAGTAACTTTTCGCGCTACGGCCAAAAACAAAAGGGAACCCGTTTTTTTTCCGGAGCCTTTTCTTTCGCGTGCCGTTTTTCTTTTCGCGAGTTGTTGTTCACTTTTTATAGGGCGGTGGTTTCTTCCAGCGGAGGTTTCCGGTGGCAAAATTCTTTTTGGCACCAACCTGGCCTTCCTTAAGGGAAATTTGTCTCGGGCCAAAAGATTCTTTGGGTTTTCGCGGCCCTTAGGGGAAACGCGAGGTGAAAGGGAAAGGATAGGAGAGAGTAGGGTCCCTTACGGGTCCGTTTGCCCGGTTGCGGCCGGGGCAGCGTCTCATTTCTGCTGTTACTTGGTATTTTGCCGTAAAGGACCGCCCCAGTTAAAAAAGGAATTGAATCAAGGCCGGGCCCAAGGGTTCATTCGGTGGGGGGGGACTTTGGGATTACAAAAAAATTAAATGCACAGTTTTTTTTGGGGAGGGGGGGAACCCCAGAAAACGGGGTGTGGATAAAAGTTTGACTGGTTTTAACTGGGGGGGGACACACCCTTTTCTCTACTTTTCTGTTGGTGCCAAAGGCCCGGAGGGGTGGGGGGGTTTAGGGGGCAGTTCCCGGGGAACGGGCCGGACGCCCCTTGCTTTTTACAAAAAGTACGAGGGGGGAGCTTTGCGTGGGGAGCCGTTTGTGGAAGCACGGGGGGGGGGGACAAAAAAAAAAAAAAAAAAAAAAAAAAAAACAAAAAAAAAAAAAAAAGGGAGAGGGGAGGGAGGAGGGGGGGAGGGGGAAAAAAAAAAAAAAAAACAACCCAAAAACCCGCCAAAAGGGGGAAAACCCCTCTCGGGGGTCAAGTGTGGGCAAAGGGTGGCCGGAAGGGAGGAAGGGACTGCTTTCGTTCCCAAAAAAAAAACACACCGCTCTTTTCCCCCACGCCTCGTTTCCGCGGAAACCTTCACAGCAAAAAACAAAGGGTCCCCTTGCCAAGGTTTTTTCTTTTTCCCCCCGCCCCAAAAAATATCCACCACGGGCCTTTGCCACGAAGGGGGGGATGGCCAAAAAGTTTGACGTGGGGCGCCATGGCCAGCAGGGGGGGGACTTTAGGAGGTTACGTTCCCCTTCAGAACCAAGGTTTGCGTTGAATTAATCTCCCTTCGTTTGTAAAGGGAACAAAAAAAAAGAAGGAAAAAAAAAAAATATTTGGGAAAATGTTTGGATGTAAAAAGCACGAATTCGGAAAGTTCGTTTTTCGTGGGTTTTCGGTTAAAGTTTTAAAGTGGTGTTTTTTTTTTTAAAATGTTCAAAATGGTTTTTTTGCCCGCATTTGGAAATTCTCTGCAAAAATTTCTAGAGGGGCGTAATATGTAATGTTTTACTTTTGCGGTGCTTGAAAAGGGAAACGGGGATGTGGAAAAGAAAAAAAAAAAGACCCCCCCCCCCCCCCCCCAAAACGATTTTTCTCGTTGTGGCCCAAAAAAGCCATTCAAAATAAAAATTCAATATGATACATGCCGACAGGGTATTGTAGTGGGGAACCAGAAAAACAAAAAATAGTGCACGTTGGAGTTTGATTGGGCCACGGGGGGGACAACTTTCTCTAGGAAAAAAAGAAACAAAACCTTGGGGCAAAAAAAAAAAGGAGGGGACAGGAAGGGGAAAAACTCCAGCACATTTTTTTTTAAAAAAACGTCTCAAATCTTCCTTTTCAGGAGGGGGCGGGGGAGGGGGGGGGGGGCCCCGGGAACCCTTATGGAACTTGGAGGACAACCGAGGTCGGATGGGGACAAAGTGATTTGGGCACCATTTGTGTCTTCCGTTTGTTTTCATGTCTCCCCCCCACGGAAAGACTTTCCCTCGCTGCAAATGGGGGAGGAAGGGGGGGAGGCCCACAAAACAGGGTACCAGGGGGGTTCCCACCCCGGGACGGGACCTCCCCAACTGGTTGTGGGGGGGGGAAATGTATCGCCGTCTCCCTTCTGGGAAAAAAAAAACTTTTCTGAAATTCCTTCCCCGATCCACTACAAGGGGGGTGGCCACTTATCCTAACATAAGGCACCGGTGGGTGTTGCATGGGATTGGTGGGATGTGGATTTCCCCGTATTGGCTAGTTAATTTCTTGGGTGTCTTGAGAGGAAATTTCAGGCTTGCCCAAGGACGGTTTGTTCAACCAACCAAAAAGTGACAAGCTTGGCCCACGAAGGAAGGGGGAGGACGCTTTTTGTTCAAAAAAAAAAAAAAAAAAAAAACCCCACCAAAGTTTGGGACAAAAGCACCAAAAGGGACGGTTTTGGTCAAAACACAAAAGAAGTGGACAAGCTGGCACAAAAGGGGAAGGGTTTGTTCAACAACCAAACACAAAAAAAAAAAAAAAAAAAAGGGGGGGGAAGTGGGACAAGCTGCAAAAAGGGGACGGTTTTGTAAACACCAAATAGGTGGGGGGAACAAGCTTGCAAAACCAAAGGAACGGGTTTGTTCAATTACCAAGTTGGGGGGGACAGCTTGCACCAAGGGGGTGAACCGGTTTTTGTTCTCCACCCAAACACAAAAAGTGGACAGCTGCAAGGGGAAGGTTTGTCAATTACCAAAGTGGAACAGCTGCAACAAGGGGGGGGACGGGTTTTGTTTCAAGTACCAAGTGGGGGGGCAGCTTGGGCAAAAGGAGGGGGACGCGTTTTGTGCCAGTAAACCCAAGTCATAGTTAGAGTGGGACAGCTGCCAGGGGACGGGTTTGTCCAGTTTACCCCAAGTGGGGGGGGGGACAGTTTTTGCAAGGGGACCGGGTTTTGTTTTCCAACTGTGTGTCTGTCTGTGTGTCTGTCTGTGTGTCTGTCTGTGTGTGTCTGTCTGTGTGTCTGTCTGTCTGTCTGTGTGTCTGTGTGTCTGTCTGTCTGTCTGTGTGTCTCTGTCTGTCTGTCTGTGCTGTCTGTCTGTCTGTCGTGTGCTGTCTGTCTGTCTGTCTGTCTGTCTGTCTGTCTGTCTGTCTGTCTGTCTGTCTGTCTGTCTGTCTGTCTGTCTGTCTGTCTGTCTGTGTCTGTCTGTCTGTCTGTCTGTCTGTCTGTCTGTCTGTCTGTCTGTCTGTCTGTCTGTCTGTCTGTCTGTGTGTCTGTCTGTCTGTCTGTCTGTCTGTCTGTCTGTCTGTCTGTCTGTCTGTCTGTCTGTCTGTCTGTCTGTCTGTCTGTCTGTCTGTCTGTCTGTCTGTCTGTCTGTCTGTCTGTCTGTCTGTCTGTCTGTCTGTGTCTGTCTGTCTGTCTGTCTGTCTGTCTGTCTGTCTGTCTGTCGTATGTTATGTCTGTCTGTGTGTCTGTCTGTTCTGTGTGTCTCGTCATTCTGTGTCAGTCTGTCTGTCTGTGTGCTCCTGTCTGTCTGTCTGTCTGTCCTGTCTGGTGTGGTATGTCTGGTCTGTCTCTCGGTCTGTCTGGGAGTATCTGTCTGGCTGCTGTGGCCTGTCTGTTGTCTGTCTGTCATGCACGTACTGCTTGCCTGTTCTGTCTGTCTGTCTGTCTATGCCTGTACTGATCTAAGGCTCTCTGTGTCTGTCTGTCTGTGTCGTATCTGCGCAGCCTGCCTACGCGTGTGGGTCTGCCTGTCTAGGTCTATCTGCCTTGTATCTCTTTAACCCTGACTGCCTCCACGTTCTCTTCTTTGTGCAGGTTGTTGCTTTCATTAGACGTGTGGAGCGTTGCCTCTGAACATCGTCTCTCCATCAGCTGCTGCTCTTCGATCTTCCCATCTTGCTTGATTTCTACGGCCCCGGATTGTTACCGTGCGTCCTCTCATCTAAATCTCTCCGTCTCCTCTAAGCCTGTCGTCTCTCTCTTTCTGCTCCATCTCTCTCTGTCTCTCTCTCTTTTGAGGTATCTCTCTCTGGCATCTGTCTCTTTTTACTCTCTCTCGATCCTATTTCTCTCTTCTCTTCAGGTCTTTCCTTCTCTTCCCAACTTCTCGCTTCTATCCCAATCTCTCATTATATCTCATTTAATATATCCTTCTTCTCTCAAAAATGATCATTCCATCCTTTTCTCTTTTGACCTCTCTGGTTCTCTGTCCTCTCTTCTCTGACTCTCCTCTCCGCTCTCTCTGTTACTCTGTCTCTCTCTGTCTCATCTCTGGTCTCTCTCTCTCTCTCTCTCTCTCTCTCTCCTTCTCTCTTCTCTCTAGCTCGCTCGCTCACCGCTTCCCTTCTTGCCATCCATCCAGTCCTAAGATCCATTCACAATACACCCCCAATCACCAGTCCAATCCCACACACCGCCAACACGCCCGACAATGCGCCCCCAACGTCAAACCAACGTACGCCACATGTCTTCACCCACCCCACGCAGCATGCACACCACGACCACCCCGACCCCATCACACACCCCATCTACACACTACGCACAGCGTCCAATATCTACAACCAACTCACACTACCATGTCCAAAGCACTGCAGGTAGCACGAGCAGCTCCGTATCATCGATACCGCCTGACGAACACAACAACAGAACCACCCCCACCCCCCTTCTCTCTCTCTCTCTTTTCTCATTAGCCGCAATTGGAGTCCTTGTCCCCCTCTTTCCATCTTCCAGTCTTTTATGGGCCATCATGTATCAAGGTTGCTGGAGAATATAAAATGTATTGTTACTTTTGAGGCAAGTCGTGTACGTGGATAGCTCCTGTGAATTGGAGGGTAAGTGAAGAGTCCATTTGATCTTAACTACGAAACCATTGTGTCATTCAACAGGCGAAAACACAACTATGTGGCGGCCGGGGGGGGGGGGGGGTATCAAGGGATCCAAATGTATTTGACCTGATAATCAATCTATATCTGTAGTAAACACCAAGATACTTGGACCCTCTATGATAATGTGCCCGTACTCAAGTGCGCCACCCCAAACATCAGGCCTACAGAAAGTTAAGACAGACCGTTAAAAATCATTTGTTCATTAATTCATGGCATTTAATAGTCATTATTCCATTTAATTCATTTCATTTCATCCGTTTCGTTCGTTCGTTCGTTCTTTTTGTTCAATTTATTTAATTCATTAAATGTCATGCAATTATTCATTTAATATTACCGCGTCCTTTCATTTATTCATTCAGTGAGTCAGTCAGTCCACACCATTGTTACGTTATGTCCTTCATTTATGCGGGGGACAAATAATCAGGAAGGAATCCTGAGCTTTGTAAGAGATGTTCCGCCATCTGTAGAAAAAACATCGTGAGCAAGTGGGGACTAGCACTGCATGGTTATCTGTTGGACCACATATTCGCACAAACTATTGAAAATTTACGGTTACTTCGCGTCTGGTTTAGTG
>JAWQFJ010007191.1:12500-32500 GCA_034096865.1 Theodoxus fluviatilis
TTGCGTGTAGATGTATCTGTATGTGCGTGCGTGACAACTTACCACATTACTGTGTGGGATGGAATTTTTTTCAAGACAATCGCCTCAGGCGACAATTGTCAACGTTTTCGGTCTGATAACCATGACGAGGAAAAGGTAGAGTACAATACACCGTAGTACATGAAGCAATTGCTAAGTTGCTAATTGTCGTGTCACGTGACATAATTGTGTCCTTTGTTAAACAACCACCTAAGGAGATGTGCAACAAATCTTGCTGAGCAGTCAGACGTCAGACTAGCGCACACATGACGATATTATCACGCTGACAGATATTCTTAAAAAGTTAGAAAGTTACCGAATGAAACTTCAAGCCTACTACAAGCAGACGGGTGTTCCAGGCCTGGTGTAGTGCGAATGAGGTTTTCGCTTTCACCAGGAACTGTGAGCAAAAACTGATGTAGTGCATCCATCCATTCATCCATCCATTATGCATTCATAAGCCAATCTAATTAATATTTCTTCAATCCATTCATCAGCCAACCCATCAATAATTTACTGACCCATCCTTTCTTCTATCCATCCATCCATCCATATATTCATCAATCCATTTATTAGCTAACCCATCCATTAATTCACCCATCATCTATCTATCCATACATCTATCCATCATTTATCCATCCATTCATCTATCCATCACCCATAAACTCTTCACCCAACCCAACCAGTCATCCATTCATTCGCCCATCCATCAGTCTACCCAATCAGTAATTCATCCATTCATCCATCTATCCATCCATCCATTCATTAGTCATTCCATCCTTGCATCCATGCATCTATCAATCTACCCATTCATCCGTCCATCTATTCTCCCATGCATCCGTCCGTCCGTCCATCCATCCGCCCACCCAGCCACCCCCTGACGCTAGCCTTGTGCCTTGCTCGGTCAGGTTGAGGAGGCGGTGTACGTGGCACACAGGGCCGTGCTGGCCTGCCACAGCCACTACTTCTCCACAGCCCTCCTGGCCCAGGACTGTGTCACGCTGCCCCTAGAGGTCAAGCTGTGTGGCGTCGGTGCCCCGACCTTTGAAGTCTTCCTGACCTTCGCCTACACTGGGACCTTGACCTTTGACCCACAGACTCTCGCCCATGCCGTCTTGGCCTCAGAACTTCTGCAGGTTCCGGAGCTGAAAGCCTGGTGGGGAAATGTTTGCTCTGGAGCCTTTACGAAGGATGCTAAGCTTCTTGATGATGATAGTGATGATGATGACGATGTCGATGTCAATGTCGATGTCGATGATGATAATGATGATGATATTTATTTTTGTCTCGTTTTAAAATTAGGATATGCTTTGTGGGGGAATTTCATCCAAAGTCGCCGCTGAGCAGCGCCCAGTGACCGGTTTTACTCCTCGATAGGAGAGGCAATGTGGATGAAGTACCTTGCTCAATAATGCAACTCTAGGATCTGTGCAGCTTCGAACACTGCATCCATCAGCTGCAGGCGACTGCAGGTCAAACGTTCATACCGCCAGGCCATAGAGCAGCCACGCGACACGTAACTTGGAAGCAGAAGAAAGTAATGCATACATGTACATGCACACGTGTTGCCCCCCTGTATACCCGAAGTTAATATGCGCACTTCACATTCATCGACTAACTGTAGTACATCACAAGCGCGCATGATATTTTTTAAGTCTGTGCATTTGCATGCATACGCGCAAGTATCTGTGAGTCCATGTATACTTGGCAACATGAAGTTATCAAGCTGACGATGTTCACCTACAGTAATACAGTTAAAATTGCCACACATTTTTCTGCTCATGAAAAAGATGACTCATGTATAGACGCGTTAGATAGGATGAAAGCAAAATCAGGTAATCCTATTCCGAGATTTTTAAAACCCTCATAAAATCAGAATCATGCAAACAAACTTTGCTTAAATATAGGAACATTTTCATTTTGTAACGGTAAACGTGGCATATTTCACACTCAAGCAATCCAAGTACCAGTAAAAGAAAGGGCAACCTATTGTTCCTGAGATACCATACATTTTTGAGACGCTGACAATTTTCCAAATAATTTGCGACAACAAGACATTGTTGTATAATTTTTTGTCACACTGAACTACTCAATGCCGAATTCTAGCGCTTTTCAGCCAGAGTTTTTACGCAGAGTACATCGCCGCTAGCAGCGTACACTAGATTTGAGCAAAGACATATGAAAGGATGGGAGTACAACGCCGTGACTTTCCTTCCTTGTCTTGCTTGTTCTCGGAGAGGGAGTGGATGAATGCCAGTGCAACATTTGTAAACCTTCGGGTTTTTTGGGTCAGAGTAGATAGATGCCACGATCCATTCGACCCATCCCTTTATTAAGTTTAGAATAGGTATCATACCTATAGCGCCTAGAGCATTTCGGGCGCTAACCGAAAGGTCGCGGGTTCAATCCCCGCCTATGGTCTTACATGTTTTCCTATCTGTTCCACCTAGGGCTTATGCTCTGTATGTTAAACTCTACAATAGGTATAATTCTGCCCTTAAATGCTTCAGCTGTGGCATGGTCGAAACACACAGTTTGCCTTCTTGCTTACATTTAAATTAACAGACCATTCTTTGCCAGGTCAGTACTGCCGCTACTTTATACGTCGTAAGTGTGTGTCACGCCCTAAAGTACTTCCTGGATGCCATGAACTAACACATGCCTAACTGTCTCCATGCGAAAGGTGTGATGATGTGGTGAAGACGATGACGTTGGAGCAGGCCGTGCTGATCTTGTGTTGCTCGAGGGACATTGAGGACACTGTGGTTTACGCCGAAGCCTTGAACATGGCCCTCCAACATTTCTCTCAAGTGCGTACTCCCTCCGCATCCCCCCCCCCCCCCCCCCCTCCCCCGTATGTACTCCCTTGACCCTGACGTTTTGTCATTTTCGATTTTCATGCTTTGTTTCTGAACGGTGTTAATACATCATTGTAAGGATTCCACAATGGGGAATCAGGATTCCTTAAATTGTTAAGTAACAAAGTCTAATAACAATATTCCAGAGTCCACACAAATCATTTGCTATGCTTTCAGTATATCAGGATGTGGCCAAGTAAATGGCTTGAAAATTAATCCAGTAAAGTTGTCATTAAAGGGCTGGGCAGCTGTCCAACAGACGAGGAGGATAGCTTCACATATTTCCATTCCACAGGCCACCGAACTCCAGTCTTTCTTGGCGCTGGACGTTGACACCGTCATGCGTCTTCTGGGGAGTGACGGCGCCTGTGTGGGGAGTGAGCTGGAAGTGTTCAGGGCGGCACTGCTATGGCTAGGACACGCCAGCGAACAGAGGCGGGACTGCCTGGAGCAAGTGCTGTCCACTGTGCGGTTTGCCCTCATGTCTCCACCGGACATCTTCCAGTGCATGGCTGCCTCCAGCCTGGCCCAGGACAGGGAGAGAGTGGTCGACCTCATCGTGAGAGGAAACTGGTGGGTGGTTACCTCGACCGCTCAGCACCTGCCTTTTCACTCACACCTTCCTTCCTCCTGTTTACCCTTATTCCCACGCTTTACACAGTATATCTCTATTCTGAGGTTGTCGTATGTTTCTCCCTGCAGTCCCACTTCAAAGCTTTCATAGTTACTTTCTCTGGTTGCTTCTGTCCCTACTTTTCTTTTTATTCTGCTGGAAAACACTTACAGGAACTGCACTCATTTTATGCAGGATGTTCTGTCGTTTTTCCGCTCCACTTGCGTATTTTTACACGATTACTTTTTTTCTTACTTTATCCAGGAGGAAATCCTCTTTCATAGCTTTTCTTCCACTACACTAGTTCTGCGTGCAGTTGCTGTTTCGACAATATGGTCTACGAAACAGGCGTTCTTGATGCATTCCTACAGGAAATTGATGGCATAATTCCTTCTATGATGCACTTTTAAAAGTCGTCTCTTGGATATAAAATGCATATGTTGTCAGTACAGACAAAAAAACATTGTTGGTTCTTATTGAAGCTGTTTGCTTTAATAGGAGTCGTGCCAGATCAGTTTGGTGATGCAACTTTCTGTTCAAACATGGCGTAGAGGAGAAAAATTTCGTGCACGAAAATTCTCCACATGCCCCCAAACCCCCACCCCAACGTGTTTACTGCATTCTTTGTTTACTGTCATCTGCATGGTGTCTACTGCACTCTTTGTTTACTGTCCTCTGCAGGGTGTTTACTGCACTCTTTGTTTACTGTTCTCTGCAGAGTATTTACTGCACTCTTTACTGTCCTCTGCAGGGTGTTTACTGCACTATTTGTTTACTGTTCTCTGCATTGTGTTTACTGCACTCTTTGTTTACTGTCCTCTGCATTGTGTTTACTGCACTCTTTGTTTACTGTCCTCTGCAGGGTGTTTACAGCACTCTTTGTTTACTGTCCTCTGCAGAGTGTCTACTGCACTCTTTGTTTACTGTCCTCTGCAGAGTGTCTACTGCACTCTTTGTTTACTGTCCTCTGCAGGGTGTTCACTGCATTCTTTGTTTACTGTCCTGTGCAGGGTGTTTACTGCACTCTATGTTTACTGTCCTCTGCAGGGTGTCTACTACACTCTTTGTTTACTGTTCTCTGCAGGGTGTTTACTGCACTCGTTGTTTACTGTTCTCTGCAGAGTGTCTGCTGCACTCTTTACTGTCCCCTGCAGTGTTTACTGCACTCTTTACTGTCCTTTGCAGGGTGTATACTGCATTCTCTGTTTACTGTTCTCTGCAGGGTGTTTACTGCACTCTTTGTTTACTGTTTTCTGCAGAGTGTTTACTGCACTCTTTGTTTACTGTTCTCTGCAGAGTATTTACTGCAGTCTTTACTGTCCTCTGCAGAGTGTTTTGCTGCACTCTTTGTTTACTGTCCTCTGCAAGGTGTTTACTGCACTCTTTGTTTACTGTTCTCTGCAGAGTATTTACTGCACTCTTTGTTTACTGTCCTCTGCAGGGCGTTTACTGCACTCTTTGTTTACTGTCCTCTGCAGGGTGTTTACAGAAATCTTTGTTTACTGTCCTCTGCAGGGTGTTTACTGCACTCTTTGTTTACTGTCCTCTGCAGGGTGTTTACTGCACTTTTTGTTTACTGTTCTCTGCAGAGTGTCTGCTGCACTCTTTACTGTCCTCTGCAGTGTTCACTGCACTCTTTGTTTACTGTCCTATGCATGGTGTCTATGCACTCTTTTTACTGTCCTGTGCAGGGTGTTTACTGCACTCTTTGTTTACTGTTCTCTGCAGAGTATTTACTGCACTCCTTGTTTACTGTCCTCTGCAGCGTGTTCACTGCATTCTTTGTTTACTGTCCTCTGCAGGGTGTGTACTGCACTCCTTGTTTACTGTTCTCTGCAGAGTGTCTACTGCACTCTTTGTTTACTGTCCTCTGCAGGAAGTTTACTGCACTCTTTGTTTACTGTTCTCTGCATGGTGTCTATGCACTCTTTGTTTACTGTCCTCTGCAGGGTGTTTACTGCACTCTTTGTTTACTGTTCTCTGCAGAGTGTTTACTGCACTCTTTACTGCCTTCTGCAGGGTGTTTACTGCACTTTATGTTTACTGTCATCTGCAGGGTGTTTACTGCACTCTTTGTTTACTGTTCTCTGCAGAGTGTCTACTGCACTCTTTGTTTACTGCTCTCTGCAGGGTGTTTACAGCACTTTTTGTTTACTGTCCTCTGCAGGGTGTCTACTGCACTCTTTGTTTACTGATCTCTGCAGAGTGTCTACTGCACTCTTTGTTTACTGTTCTCTGCAGAGTATTTACTGCACTCTTTGTTTACTGTTCTCTGCAGGGTGTTTACTGCACTCTTTGTTTACTGTTCTCTGCAGAGTGTTTACTGCACTCTTTACTGCCTTCTGCAGGGTGTTTACTGCACTTTATGTTTACTGTCATCTGCAGGGTGTTTACTGCACTCTTTGTTTACTGTTCTCTGCAGAGTGTCTACTGCACTCTTTGTTTACTGCTCTCTGCAGGGTGTTTACAGCACTTTTTGTTTACTGTCCTCTGCAGGGTGTCTACTGCACTCTTTGTTTACTGATCTCTGCAGAGTGTCTACTGCACTCTTTGTTTACTGTTCTCTGCAGAGTATTTACTGCACTCTTTGTTTACTGTTCTCTGCAGGGTGTTTACTGCATTCTTTGTTTACTGTCATCTGCAGGGTGTTTACTGCACTCTTTATTTACTGTCCTCTGCTGGGTGTTTACAGCACTCTTTGTTTACTGTTCTCTGCAGAGTGTTTACTGCACTCTTTGTTTACTGTTCCCTGCAGTGTATTTACTGCACTCTTTACTGTCCTCTGCAGGGTGTTTACAGCACTTTTTGTTTACTGTCCTCTGCAAGGTGTTTACTGCACTCTTTGTTTACTGTTCTCTGCAGAGTGTCTACTGCACTCTTTGTTTACTGTTCTCTGCAGGTTGTCTGCTGCACTCTTTGTTTACTGTCCTCTGCAGGGTGTTTACTGCAATCTTTGTTTACTGTTCCCTGCAGAGTTTTTGCTGCACTCTTTACTATCCTCTGCAGGGAGTCTACTGCACTATTTGTTTACTGTCCTATGCAGGGTGTTTACTGGACTCTTTGTTTACTGTTCTCTACAGGATGTTTACTGCTCTCTTTGTTTACTGTTTTCTGCAGAGTATTTACTGCACTCTTTATTATCCTCTGCAAAGTGTTTACTGCACTATTTGTTTACTGTCCTTTGCAGGGTGTTTACTGCACTCTTTGTTTGCTGTTTTTGCAGAGTGTTTACTGCTCTCTTTACTATCCTCTGCAGGGTGTTTACTGCACTCTTTGTTTACTGTTCTCTGCAGATTGTTTAAAGCACTCTTTGTTTACTGTCCTCTGCAGGGTGTTTACTGCACTCTTTGTTTACTGTCCTCTGCAGGGTGTTTACTGCACTCTTTGTTTACTGTTCTCTGCAGAGTGTCTGCTGCACTCTTTACTGTCCTGTGCAGTGTTTACTGCACTCGTCACTGTCCTTTGCAGGGTGTATACTGCATTCTCTGTTTACTGTTCTCTGCAGAGTGTTTACTGCACTCTTTACTGTCATCTGCAGAGTGTTTACTGCACTCTTTGTTTACTGTTCTCTGCAGTGTGTTTACTGCACTCTTTGTTTACTGTCCTCTGCAGGGTGTGTACTGCACTCCTTGTTTACTGTTCTCTGCAGAGTGTCTACTGCACTCTTTGTTTACTGTCCTCTGCAGGATGTTTACTGCACTGTTTGTTTACTGTCCTATGCATGGTGTCTATGCACTCTTTTTACTGTCCTGTGCAGGGTGTTTACTGCACTCTTTGTTTACTGTTCTCTGCAGAGTGTTTACTGCACTCTTTACTGTCTTCTGCAGGGTGTTTACTGCACTCTCTGTTTACTGTCCTCTGCAGTGTGTTTACTGCACTCTTTATTTACTGTCCTCTGCAGGGTGTTTACAGCACTCTTTGTTTACTGTTCTCTGTAGAGTGTTTACTGCACTCTTTGTTTACTGCTCCCTGCAGTGTATTTACTGCACTCTTTACTGTCCTCTGCAGGGTGTTTACAGCACTTTTTGTTTACTGTCGTCTGCAAGGTGTTTAATGAACTCTTTGTTTACTGTTCTCTGCAGAGTGTCTACTGCACTCTTTGTTTACTGTTCTCTGCAGGTTGTCTGCTGCACTCTTTGTTTTCTGTCCTCTGCAGGGTGTTTACTGCACTCTTTGTTTACTGTTCCCTGCAGAGTTTTTGCTGCACTCTTTACTATCCTCTGCAGGGAGTCTATTGCACCATTTGTTTACTGTCCTAAGCAGGGTGTTTACTGGACTCTTTGTTTACTGTTCTCTACAGGGTGTTTACTGCACTCTTTGTTTACTGTTTTCTGCAGAGTATTTACTGCACTCTTTACTATCCACTGCAGGGAGTTTACTGTACTATTTGTTTACTGTCCTCTGCAGGGTGTTTACTGCACTCTTTGTTTGCTGTTTTTGCAGAGTATTTACTGCTCTCTTTACTTTCCTCTGCAGGGTGTTTACTGCACTCTTTGTTTACTGTTCTCTGCAGGGTGTTTACTGCACTCTTTACTATCCTCTGCAGGGTGTTTACTGCACTCTTTGTTTACTGTCCTCTGCAGGGTGTTTACTGCACTCTTTACTATCCTCTGCAGGGTGTTTACTGCACTCTTTGTTTACTGTCCTCTGCAGAGTGTTTACTGCACTCTTTACTATCCTCTGCAGGGTGTCTGCTGCACTCTTTGTTTGCTGTTTTTTTTAGGGTGTCTTCTGCACTCTTTGCTGTCCTTTTTGACTCACATGCAAAGCAAAACTGAGTTTATGTACTCACCCGTTTCATCCGTCCGGGCGTGGTGTCGTCCATAACAAACTTTAACGTTGGATTTTTCTCGGAGACTTTTAAGTATATCAACACCCAATTTGGCATGATGGTGTATGATGACAGGGCGTCAAAAACATACATAGTGACTTGACCTTGCTTCAAGGTCAAGGTCGCAGGGGCCGTAAATGTTGTCTAAAAAACAGCCATTTTTCACATTTTCCCAATTTTCTCTGAAGTTTTTAAGATTAGATACCTGACCTGTATATGGTGTAGAGGGCAATGTAATTCCTAGCATTTGATACCAGTTTAATTGTCCTTGCTTCAAGGTCAAGATCACAGGAGCTCATCAAAGTTGGATTGTATACATATTTTTAAGTGACCTTGACTCTGAACTATGGAAGATAACTCTTCCAAACTTCATAACATTGTAGTACACATGTTATACTTTTATAGTAGGTCACCCGTGTCGTCCGTCCGGGCGTCCGGGCGTCCGTCTGGGCGTCCATGCAGACCGGACGTCCGGGTGTCCTGTAATCCGTAAAAAACTTTAACGTTGGATTTTTCTCGGAGACTATTCACTCTATCAACACCCAATTTGGCATGATGGTGTAGGATGACACGGCGTACAGAAACATACGTAGTGACTTGACCTTGCTTAGAGGTCAACGTCACAGGAGCTATTTAAATTTGTATTGTATACATATTTTGAAGTGACCTTGACCCTGAACTATGGAAGATAACTGTTTCAAACTTAATAATTATGTGGGGCACATGTTATACTTTAATCGTGAGACACATTTGGTCACATATCATTAAGGTCAAGGTCACTTTGACCCTTACGCTTCCGGGCGTCCTTTCATCCGTAAAAAACTTTAACGTTAAATATTTCTCGGAGACTATTAAGTCTATCGACACCCAATTTGGAATGATGGTGTAGGATAACAAGGCGTACAAAAACATATATAATGACTTGACCTTGACTCAAGGTAAAGGTCACAGTAGCTCTTCAAAGTTGGATTGTATACATATTTTGAAGTGACCTTGACCCTGAACTATGGAAGATAACTGTTTCAAACTTAATATATATGTGGGGCACATGTTGTACTTTTATCATGAGACACATTTGGTCACATATCATCAAGGTCAAGGTCACTTTCCCTTATGAAATGTGACCAAAATGGGGTAGTGAACCACTAAAAGTGACCATATCTCATGGTAGAAAGTGCCAATAAGCACCATTGTGCTTCCTATGTCTTGAATTAACAGCTTTGTGTTGCATGACCTTGGATGACCTTGACCTTGGGTCAAGGTCACATGTATTTTGGTAGGAAAATGTGTAAAGCATTTCTTAGTGTATGATGTCATTGCTAGGTGTAGTTGTTTGACCTTGAGGGTCACCTGAAGGTCAAGGTCATGTAAAGGTCAAGGTCAAACATGTGAGTCGTATGGGCTTTGCCCTTCTTGTTAGGGTGTGTGCTGCACTCTTTGTTTGCTGTTCTTTTTCAGGGTGTCTACTGCACGTCTGCTGAGGCAGCCCGACCCTCTCGGCCTGCCTGTGCCAGAGCCCCGCCTGTCATTACGTCACAAGCCCTCTCACAGATTTGGACCCCTGGTATATACTTCTGGTCCTTATGGTATATCCGCTGTGAGAGGTTTTTTAGTCCCTTTTTAGTATCTTGTCTCTCATTGACATAGTTCATACTGCTACTGGAAGACCGAGTAGAATCCATGAAACATGTATTTATCCATACGTGTACGGTCACGTGCACAGACAGGCATTTGCACATCCTAAGAGCGCATGCGCGTTATTCATTACTGTATTTATATGTTTGTGTAGACAGCATTTTATCCGTAGATTTTTACAATTATACATCAGTTTTGTGGTCTGTTTCAAATTGACCACGTGCTCTTTCCGCAGGCATGTCAAGACGACGTATGCAACGCCCGTTCAACTGCAGTTGACAATGTAGAATTCAGAGATCACGTTTTCAAGGACGAGGCTGTGGATGGTACATCGCAAGGCTCCAGAGGAGTAATTTCACGTTTTTTTCTTTTTTTCTCATAAATCATGAATGAAAATTATTTTCTTGGGGTGTAGTCGCTTTATGTATTTTTCAAAAATCCTCCTATTGAGTGTTCGTGTTTAAAATTAATCTAGCTTCCATATGGCATTTCAATAAATTGCTGTAACCAAAGTATGGCATCCATGATCTGATATTGTCTAAATACGTATGACACATTTAGCAGCAGCCGGTAGAAAGGGAGACATTTGCTATTTTGACTGCATTGCAAGCATCCCAGTGATGCAGGGCAATGATTCCTCATTAAAGAGTGATGCCGCTTGTCTACTAGAATTGAAGATAAATGCATTGTTTTATTTAGCTACTTGTCACTCATATCTTGAGCTCAACTCCATTTACAGTTTATCCCTGACCATTGGGCTAGACATGACGCATACAGTGCGAGTCACAGTGCCGTGGCGCTATCCCTGGGACGGAAATAATCAGGGTGTATTCAAATATCTTGACAATGTCAAACTTGCTGCAACCCTGTGCCGTAAATATGTATGTGCGCGTAATTCTGTCAGTGCGTGAATATCTGTGATGCACCTACCCCTCTGTGTGACTGCGTTAGCTTTGGTTCGACGTCTACGACGTGCCAAAGCAAAAGCAAATAAATATTTACAGGAACTTCTCCTCCCTTCCATCTTGACCAAAGCATAAAGAAAGATACGAGCACCATCTCCACTCGCTGGGGAATATTCCAAACCCAATGCTAGCTCAGGTCGCTGTAACAGATGATCGCACCACAGCGCGCCATCAGTACCCTAAAGGATATGTGGTTTTACTCTTGGGTGGGGAAAAGCATTGAGAATCTAACCACTGGACTACGCCTGGAGGTACAAATATAAATTTATCTCGCTTTTCGATGGGCACATGAGAGAATGCAAGGGACAAAAAGAAACCGTACAACTGGATGCATTTTGCGAGCTAACATTTTCATCAGAAAGTGACAACGAACATGAACGAAATGGTTCACGAGTTAAGATGGTTATCGCGTTTCGTTTCCGCTTGCGGCCTCATGCAGATATCGCATCGATTTGATTGATTGATCGATAAAACAGTCGCCCTAAATGGACAGAAGCTTGGTAATAATTTTTTCACTGATAGTTTCCCTAAATTCCGCGGATTATACTGAACCCAGGCGTTGGCATTGTTGGTACATTTTGCCCCTAAATGACAATGGTGAATGATGTGTCCGCAACATAAGCACAAAGTGTACTGTATTAGCCGTTCTTGCTGTGGGCGTGCCTGAACATTGCAGACAATACCAGAACATTTACTTACAGAAATGTCTGACCAGAGCTCACAGCCAATGCCTATATAAATCAATTCGTATTTTCTCTTGTTAAAGATTGATCAAGTAACTAATTTCAAATACGTCTGTATTTATGAGCTCCTTTAAAAAAATATAGTTATCTTCCAGTCATCCTCATTTGAGGCGCGTTTGCCAGAACATTGCCATGCTTATTAAAACAATCGAAAGAGAGGTTTTTGTTTGTTTGTTTGTTTGTTTGTTTACTCTCCGAAGAGATCGCTCTATTCGTAAATGAGTCGGTATTGAAACTGAGACAAAATAGCAGGCAGTGTTCGTTTTGAAAACATACTGATTGATTGGAGTTTGCATGTGACTACAGTGACCATGTTTGTTTCAACCTTATTTTTACTGCAGACGTCATCTCGCCGTGGGCGACGCTGCCAAGCCTGCGTTTGCTGTCGTCATGACGACGTCCCAAGGGACAAGTGCCAGCACGCCGTCTGCAGAGGAGAGGATGGAACCCGGAACGTCTGCAGCCTCGCTCCGCGCCGGCACGCCGCGGCACAAAGCAAGGGAACGGCCCGTGACAGCTGCCAGAGGAAACGTCCACCGGTGGAACACCAGGGTAGCAAGAACAGGAACAACTGCCGTACACCTCTAGGGTTTGACCCTTATTCAGATCTTGGGACGGAGGGGAGATCGCTGCGACTGGACAAGGACTGGAACGTACAGCGACGTGGCCTTGAAGGTGATGACGGTGACGGACGCTCCCGAAGAATCCCGAAACACGATGCTTGCTTCCAACCGACCCGTAGCTTGGGAGAGAGTGCTTATCACAAGCAAAGAAATGGAGATGATAGGGCGAGGATGAAGTCAGTTCGGCAACGTCCGGCAGTCGTGAATTTAAACTCGATGTTTGAGTTGGACGAAGGTCGTGAAGTCACCCGAACTGAATGCAATTTTGATATCAAGTACAGACAGAGTTCTCCCTTACCCGGGTTACTTCTGCCTTCGACCGACAGACAGTCTGCTGGGACCAGTCTGGAACTTTCCAAAATGAATATATCATGGAGTCCAAACGGAAAGAAGCAGTCACCCAATCGGTCTGGCTCCAGCGCCGAAAGGGGTGCCTCGAGACCAGACTGTGACTTCGCTGATCGACCGAGTCGTCGACCACGCGCCAAGTGTGACACGACAGCGCATTCTCCCGATACTACAGACTGCCTGCCACAACAATAGGTACGAGTCTCAGTGTGCATCTTGACTATTGCTGTAAGGTGCTTTTGGAAAATCCGTACGACCGAGTCTCCCATTGCACGTCTCTCAATGACCACGTGCATGGATAACAGCATTTACATGATGAATCATTGGCTGTTCTTAGCGAGTATTTTCTCTAAGATTTGACGTTTAATCGTCATAAGGACATATGTATATATCGGAGGAAGTTGATAAGTTCTATTGAGACTTGTTAAACAATTTAACGTGGTGATCAGTTGAAGTTCAATCTTCCAATATTTGACCTTTGTATACTCTGGCAAATTGAATAATTGATAATTAATAACTACGTCAACAAAGACAGTAGAATCAATATGTATTTGCATCAGTTTGACATTAGTACATTTTCGACTGCACGTGTTATTTTCCAATTAGAATATTCGCAGATCCTTCCATTTCCAATCCACTGGGAAAACAGGTGTAATGATTTTAGACAGCATTTTATCCGTCTAGAATATGGCAGCAATGGGAAACAGTTTTCAGGTTTTAGATGCTGATCTCTGACCACGAGATTGGACCCTGCTGAACCTCAGAATGTGGGCTAAGTGCTGGTTGTAAATGAGGTGCGACAGTGCTCGGTAAACATCTGCGAGTGTGAAAACGTTCCATGTTTACCTCCATGGACCCACCACGAGGCGGAATGCGAAGGTACGCATAAAAAAGGCGTTAGATTGTACTTAGTTGGCCTCGTTGGATTAGGTCAATAATAAATCTCTCAAATCTGCCAACATTTGCGATCTAGTACTGTCAAAGGGTGCGTAGACAGACGCGTGTGAACGTCTTTTTGACGCGAACCTCACTCGGACCCACTTTGTACGACCGCGGTAAAAGTATGGTAGTGCCAGTTTCCTCGCGTCTGTTCTACAGTGAATCACATCTGGTAAAATAGTTCACACATTATGATTAATGGAAGAAGTTTTTGGTACAAGAACACCTGCCAAAGCACACGAGTTGAATGGAACCCTGAGAATGCGTTTCTTTGTTGAGGTAGAACTGCAGTACAAACATTGGTTGTTGCAAAATTACTCTGACTCGAGCAGAAAGGCATAGCATCATTTCAAGCGTTCTTAACCGCCTTGAGAGCCTCGGTGTGTTCGTGAAAAAATAAGACTGGTATGATTCCTTCTTTGAAACTATGAAAAAAATTATTTTCGATCACAGTCTAGCAATATGTATATTTTGTCTCTCTTGGTGTACCTCAATGAGCTGCAGTACGACCGCTATGTTAATAAGATCAATGAAGGTCTACATTTTTGACTCACATGCGAAGCAAAAGTGAGTCTATGTACTCACCCGTTTCGTCCGTCCGGGCGTCCGGGCGTCCGGGCGTCCGGGCGTCCGTACAAACTTTAACGTTGGATTTTTCTCGGACACTATTAAGTCTATCAACACCCAATTTGGCATGATGGTGTAGGATGACAAGGCGTACAAAACATACTTCAAGGTCAAGATCACAGGGGCCGTCTAAAAAAACAGCCATTTTTCACATTTTCCCAATTTTTGACAAGTTTTCGAGATTGGATACCTGACCTATATATGGTTTATAGGGCAAAGTAAACTCTATCTTTTGATACCAGTTTGATTGACCTTGCGTCAAGGTCAAGGTCACAGGAGCTCTTTAAAGTTGGATTGTATACATATTTTTGTGTGTGACCTTGACCCTGAACTATATAAGATTACTCTGCCAAACTTCATAACATTGTAGTACACATGTTATACTTTCATACTAGATCACCCATGTTGTCCGTTCATGCATCCGGGCGTCCGTCCGGGCGTCCGGGTGTCCGGGCGTCTGGGCGTCCTGTAATCCTAAAAAAACTTTAACGTTGGATTTTTCTCGGAGACTATTAAGTATCAACACCCAATTTGGCATGATGGTGTAGGATGACAAGGCCGCACAAAAAATATATAGTGACTTAACCTTGCTTCAAGGTCAAGGTCACATGAGCTCTTCAAAGTTTAATTGTATACATATGTTGAAGTGACCTTGATCTTGAACTATGAAAGATAACTGTTTCAAACTTAATAATTATGTGGGGCACATGTTATACTTTCATCATGAGACACATTTGGTCACATATCATCAAGGTCAAGGTCACCGTTCGTCCGGGCGTCCGACGTCCTGTAATCCGTAAAACACTTTAATGTTGGATTTTTCTCGAAGACTAATAAGTCTATCAACACCCAATTTGGCATGAGGGTGTAGGATGACAAGGCCTCACAAAATATACATAGTGACTTTACTTTGCTTCAAGCTCAAGGTCACAGAAGCTCTTTAAAGTTGGATTGTATACATATTGTGAAGTGACCTTGACCCTGAACTATGGAAGATAACTCTTCCAAACTTCATAACATTGTAGTACACATGTTATACATTCATCATGAGACACATTTGGTCACATATCATCAAGGTCAAGGTCACTTTGACCCGTATGAAATGTGACCAAAATGGGGTAGTGAACCACTAAAAGTGACCATTATCTCATGGTAGAAAGTGCCAATAAGCACCATTGTGCTTCCTATGTCTTGAATTAACAGCTTTGTGTTGCATGACCTTGATGACCTTGACCTTGGGTCAGTTCTTAGTGTATGATGTCATTGCTAGGTTTAGTTGTTTGACCTTGAAGGTCACCTGAAGGTCAAGGTCATATAAAGGTCAAGGTCAAGCATGTGAGTCGTGTGGGCTTTGCCCTTCTTGTTTAAAACCTGTATTGATTCAATCTATTTTTTGGTCAATTGTTTTATATTTTGTTTGTAAGTTTAATATATCATCCTAATCCTTTGTCAATTGTTAATGTCACCAATTTTGTGTTGCGTTCAACTTTATCTATCGATTTCTTCCTGTCATTCCCAAGCAGTGTGCCACTTATATAATATTTCATGTCATCATATCACGTCTAATTCTTACATCCTATGTAAAAACTTATATAATCTTATTTCTAGTCCCTTGCAAAGTCAATTTTCCTTTACCAACCTCCATGGAGCTCAATACACCTTTCTCCTAATACTGTGTAAGAACACCACTGCGCGTTTCTTCACACAAAGTACATTAATGTTTAAAGTTCTCCTTACCTGTACAATCGCAACCTTCAAATCCGTTTCCTAATTCAGCTACGTTTGCTGACAGTTTCCTCTTCCACCTTAAGAAAAGACCAGGATGCAGAGTCAGCAGACGCAGTGAAAGGAAAAATTGTGCGTACTTGTCTTATTCACTGTCTATCCCACTGAGGAAATACAATCTATTCTTGTCCCTTTTCACTGCAGGACAGAAAGGCTGCATTGCTTGTAAATGGAACCTGTAGGCGTAGACTGGAAGCTGGGAAAACGACATCAAGTCTGAACTTCGTTCGTCAAGGGTTTTTTTGACTCACATGCGAAGCAAAAGTGAGTCTATGTACTGAGCCGTGTCGTCCGTCCGTCCGGGCGTCCGTCCGGGCGTCCGGGCGTAAAAAACTTAAACGTTGGATTTTTCTCGGAGACTATTAAGTCTATCAACACCAAATGTGGCATGATGGTGTATGATGACAAGGCCTCAAAAAACATACATAGTGACTTGACCTTGCTTCAAGGTCAAGGTCACAGGAGCCATAAATGTGGTCTCAAAAACAGTCATTTTTCACATTTTCCCAATTTTCTCCCACGTTATTGAGAATGGCGACCTTAGCTACAAGTGGTATATAGGTCAAAGCAAGCCCTATCTTTTGATACCAGTTTGGTTGACCTTGCTTCAAGGTCAAGGTCACAGGAGCTCTTCAAAGTTGGATTGTATACATATTTTGAAGTGACCTTGACCCTGAACTATGGAAGATAACTGTTTCAAACTTAACAATTATGTGGGGCACATGTTATACTTTCATCATGAGACACATTTGGTCACATATCATCAAGGTCAAGGTCACTTTGACCCTTATGAAATGTGACCAAAATGGGGTAGTGAACCACTAAAAGTGACTATATCTTATGGTAGAAAGTGCCAATAAGCACCATTGTGCTTCCTATGTCTTGAATTAAGAGCTTTGTGTTGCATGACCTTGGATGACCTTGACCTTGGGTCAAGGTCACATGTTTTTTTGGGTAGGAAAAAAATGTTTAAATCATTTCTTAGTGTATGATGTCATTGCTAGGTTTAGTTGTTTGACCTTGACCTTGAAGGTCACCTGAAGGTCAAGGTCATATAAAGGTCAAGGTCAACCATGTGAGTCGTATGGGCTTTGCCCTTCTTGTTTGTCCAAGGCATCGCCTGTACCACTATTCTTGCTACAAAACCGCTTGCTTGCGTGAGGGGTAGTTCACGATACAGTAGGTCGTATGGTTATTCTGACTTATGGAGAAATTACGTACTTGAGAGAAATGTACATTTTATGCCGTTTGGTGCAGGATTAATTAAAAAGCACAAAATAATGAATAAACTGACACAGTTGAAGCCTTGTTTTTTATTTCATTTTCCTTACGAACAGCTTAGTGTGGATTCACTGGGAAGACTTGGAAACTCGAGTCTTGAGAAACGACGCGATCGGTGTCCCCCGATAAAATTATGGCTTTTCTGTGGAATGACTTTTCCGAACCAGCGTTTGTGTGTTCTCACAGATCATGAAAATTGTTTGAACATGGACGTACTTCTGCCTGGGACGAAGACAGCAAGTGCAAAGACGAGCACTGCAGAAACAATGTCGCATCTATTTCACGCATCTTTCCTAGGCGCAGAAACATTTAAGAAGTAAGAAACTCCTGGGAGGAGCTATACGAACAGGACGGTCTTCAGAGGAAGAATCCCCGCCTGCAAGTGTTTCGGCCCTTTATCTTCCTTACACTCTCTTGGGGTGGGCCACACTTGGTCATAACTCCAGGTGCCCGCCTGTTGGTTGATGCTGCTCTGTTTGTTGGGATCTAAGCCCAAGTTTTGTGAGCAATGGTGGGGGGATTATGTGTGTGTGATGGGCTGTGAGGCTTGACTGGACTACCTAGACCGTTGTCCCGGGTGCGGCATCTTGGTCGTCGCAATTCCTCTTCGTTCAAATCCAACAGGATGCCCGTTCAGCTGCTTCCGCCATCAGTCTGTCTGTGAAGTCATAAGTCGATGTCATTTTATAAATCATCCGTACTGTGCTTAAACACAAAACATATACGTATTCAAAAACATACAACTGGTAGTCAAAATGATTATTTTATTTATTTATGAAATGTATCGCTTTTTATCACAAGCAGACATGCCACGTAACCCCCTTCTCGAAGAAATATGCACAAGCATCGCCAGGGTAATAGCATTAACTTCTTCCTTTACGTCCTCCCCAAACCCTACCGATGATATAATAACCAGACGACAGCTAAGAAGGGAAACGCTCTTTACAGTTGATGTGCTCGTTTTCCGCTAAAATTATACGAGCATTATCAAGGCGTAGCCAGAAGCTTGACTCTATGGCGACCACAATTTTGCCTCTTTACATTTACTTGTCAAGAGTGCTGTCTTGCCCTGACGAGTTTGTTCGAAGTCAACATTGGATCTGATTGGAACCTGCAATGAATGCATCCCCCCTAAATGAAACACGTGCTGTAAAACTTTGAAAATATTCACAGATTCCACAAAGATCTAGCGTGAGGTTAAAACTCCGGAGTTAGGAAAAAGCCAATTGAAACAAGAGAATTATTCAAAAGCCAAATAGCAACAAAAAAATTGTTCCACTGGAGTGTATAAAGAGCATATACACAACTGCATATTTGTCGTGTTCACATATACATGTACAACAAATGCAGAACAGACTGGGACAAACACTTTACGTCGTATTATGTTATATGATTTTCTAAATGAAAAGTTGTAATCTAACCAAATATGATTGTTTCAGGCAATGGAGAGATCCAAGCGCATTTACTTGATTACAAATATGTTTATACAAAAAATACCGTTACAAAATGGCATTTCTTCCAGGCAACTTTGCTCGTCTGGTCTTCCATGCGAGTTCTCCGTCTAGTCGTCCATCTTAGTATCCTCCCCGTACCCCTATGCATCCATTCTATTCCCTCCCTCCCCCCATCCGTCCAGGCCTACCTCAACCCCCTTTGCCCCCCTGGACGATTGACGAGGCTGGTTTCGATTGGGCGAGATCAAAGGGATCGGCCTCCATCCAGTCTGGCCTCAGTCGTCTAGGAGGAATGTTAATCCGTATCGACTCCGTGCCGGGACTTGCCAGCAGGCTGCAGTCTGTGCATCCCCTGCCTCCACTCCTGCACTCTCCTGAAGACAGACAGGAAGGCGCAGTTGCAGATCGGATGTGTCATGTCGGCTTGGAACATACAGGAATGCAGAGTGTGAAAAATGGACAAGGAATGGTGTATTGCCTCGTTTTAACCCAACAGTCTGCATCGTCTGTGAATGTTGGCTCTCGAAAAGGGGATCACCCACTGTTCTATTGATAACACTGCCGCTTCTTTTTCTTGATCTCAGAGGAATGTTCATGCTATAAGATGACTGTGGGGATTTGCATGCTGAGAGTACTCGGAGGTTCGTCATGATGATTTACATGCCAAAACTGCAGTACTGGCATGCGATAATGTCGTAGGGTGAATTTTGTTTAAAATGACAAGACTGGAATGGAATCGATTATTAGGAAGTTAGTCCTAAAAGAAGGGATTTTTGCACTGCAATCGATTCAATTATGGACGCATTAATGACATGATATATCTCTTGTGTTCCAAGATAATTATCTGTCCAAATGAATAGGAATATTCTGTAGGCGTTGGATTAATCACGTATGCATTTTAGCATGCTCTCTTTAGAATAGACCTGATCGACGGTTGAGGAAAATATCACGAATGAGAGTGAGACACACCGGTATTCGCTTCCTCAGAGGTATTGCCCAATATACACATATGTTTCAGTCCCGAATAAACACTTCTGTAGTGCATCCTGTCATGTTTCAATCACAGCGCGTTTTCCGAGAGCTGCTACTTTATTTGACAGCGGGAAGGTCTGAACACAGTTTGTCATCTTGCCTTGTATTTTCTCTGTGCACACGTTTCGCGACTGTACACACACGTCGACTGTGCCACTGGTTTCTTACAGACGTGCCAGGCCTTAGTCTAGAGACGAGGTTTACTGCAAACAATTCCTTCTTCAATATCTCACACTGACGCTTCCATC
>JAWQFJ010007191.1:37500-42500 GCA_034096865.1 Theodoxus fluviatilis
CTCTCTCTCTCTCTCTCTCTCTCTCCCTCTCTCTCTCTCTCCCTCCCTCTCTCTCTCTCTCTTTCTCTCTCTCTCTCTCTCTCCACAGTCATTCAAACATAAAAATGGAGAAGACTACTGGGACACGCACGACTTCACACGCACATGCAGGGCGCTTGCGTTTCCGCTGACAAGTGCCATTAATTGAAAATGCAAGACGAGTGGTGGTAGAGACACGTGAATAAGGGCCTTTAAGACCTGAGGGTAGAGACACGTGAATAAGGGCCTTTAAGACCTGGTGGTAGAGACACGTGAATAAGGGCCTTTAAGACCTGGTGGTAGAGACACGTAAATAAAGGCCTTTAAGACCTGGTGGTAGAGACACGTGAATAAAGGCCTTTAAGACCTGGTGGTAGAGACACGTGAATAAAGGCCTTTAAAACCTGGTGGTAGAGACACGTGAATAAAGGCCTTTAAGACCTGGGGGTCGCGGGTAACAGAAGGTAGAGGTGCGGAGGACAAGCCGGGCAAGGGGAACGTCTGTAAGGGGGAGCGGTAGGGGGGAAGGGGTATTAAATCGATCCGAGCGGGTGCGTGGCCCGCCTGCCTGATTGCCTATCGACCTCCCCAGGGAAGTACGGAGAATCCGACTGTGAGGACGCACTTGAGTCTGTCTTATCTGGCCCTGCCATCTCCCCAGCTGTCTCCTCTCTGCCTGGCCGCCATGGGACGTCGGCCTGCTCATGGCAACGTCAAGATAACTTGGAGATAGACATTAGACCAGATTAGGATTGTGCCTATCATCGCATGCTTACTTAATCAACAGTGCGTTATGCTTTGTTGTTTTCTGAGTTTACAAAATACAGTCTTGCACCAACAATCACAAAAAAAGCAGGAGTGCATGTTCATGTGGAATCTGACACTAAACAAAACAACTCGATCATAAGCCCACACTCCCATAACAAAGCCTCACGCTAAAACACCCACACACGTAATGGATAGCACAAACTAAGGGGTGCGACCTCTGAGCTCAATGGATACTGTTGCTGCATGTCCTTGCTTTGGTTGGTAAATGCGTCTCGCCACGCAGTGTAGGCAGGCCTTGTTGACTCGGCGTCCGCCCGTCATGTTAAAGACTCGTATATTGTATGTCGACAACGCACTATTTGTCAAAGGTCTGTCCAGACCATTCCTACGAATTCTCGTATTACATGCCGCCTGAAGTTTTGGTATTACCCTTCCTCCTTCCCGCCTCCTACCCCATGAGGGTTGGGGGTTAAAAGAAGAGCCCCACTGTGTCTCCCCACATAATTCGTAAGAGGCGAATAAATAGGGACATCGTGACTAGAATTGCACTTACATGGAAATATTCTAGTGATGTTCGTGCGTAATGGTCTTACATAGCCTACAAAGGTTGATAGACCGTAAATATTCAACCGTCCATTCCATTCGTGCCGTCTCCCACCCACTCCCGACATTAATTTCTAGCATTCTACTTTGTGTCATGTTCTGTACCGGGTAAATGCAACACAAAGTTCAGGTGTCCATTCTGTGAAGAAATAAAGGATGAGGTTATTGTTCAACCGTCATGCTTAGTATATGAAGAGTTGATGGGGGAATAATTATCTGAAACGATACAAGCCTTGAAAATGTAATGCAAATGTTTGTATTTGACGAAAGGAACGAATGACAGAGTGTCAAGGTTTATCGCTATGTTCATAATTTATGCCTAGAAGTTAAGAAAACAAAAACTAAGAAAATAAGCAAGTCTGCTGGTTCTCTTTAAATTTAGGAGACGAATTATATTCAATCCATGTGCAGCAGAACCTACATTTAGAAACCTGTATGGGAGAATTATTACAGTAAAGACCGCGAGTACGCATGAAAAAACGTACAACATAGAAATACTCCATGTACTTGCAAAGGCAATGGGCCTAGGGCTTCGAAATAAAGTTCAGTTCGGTTCAGTTTATGTTTCGTCCTGCCTGTACTTCAGTCTTGTTGACGTTACACGCCCGTGCTTGCGCTAACTCGCTCTTGTCTTATACAGTTTGTGTTCGTCTCTATCCGTCACTGCACATTCATTGTTCAGTAGTGCAATGCAGCCACGCAGGCCCTCCCATCTCTGTCTACTTGTCCTTCCCCCATTCTTCACCTCTCGTGTCTTGTCTTCTTCAACAGATTGGCTACCTAGGCATTCGCACTCCTTGGCCAGTCCGTACGTTGCTATGCAGAGCAGAGCACAGGAGAGCAGAGCAGAGCACAGCGGAGCAGAGCACAGCACAGCACAGCAGAGCGGAGCGGGGCAGATCACAGCAGAGCAGAGCACAGAGAAGCAGAGCACAGCAAAGCAGAGCAGAGCACAGCACAGCACAGCACAGCACAGCACAGCACAGCAACGCAAAGCAAAGCAAAGCTGAGCAGAGCAGAGCACAGCACAGCACAGCACAACACAGCACAGCGGAGCGGAGCAGAGCAGAGCGGAGCGGAGCAGAGCAGAGCGGAGCAGATAAGAGCAGAGAAGAACAGAGCGGAGCAGAACGGAGCAGAGAAGAACAGAGCATAGCAGAGTAGAGCATAGTGGAACAGAGCACAGCACAGCAAAGCAGAACAAAGCGGAGCAGAGCGGAGCAGAGCACAGCACAGCATAGCACAGCACAGCACAGCAGAACAGAGCGGAGCAGAGCACAGCAGAGCAAAACACAGCAGAGAACAGCCCAGCAGAGCAGAGCGGAGCAGAGCAGAGCACAGCAGAGCGGGGCAGAACACAGAAGAGCGAAGCACAGCAGAGCACAGCACAGCAGAGCAGAGCACAGTAGAGTTCAGCAGAGCAGAGCGGAGCAGAGCACAGCAGAGCACAGTAGAGTTCAGCAGAGCAGAGCAGAGCGGAGCAAAGCGGAGTAGAACATAGAGCACAGCAGAGCGGGGCAGAACACAGAAGAGCGAAGCACAGCAGAGCACAGCACAGCAGAGCACATCGGAGCAGAGCACAGCAGAGCAGAGCACAGTGGAGTTCAGCAGAGCAGAGCAGAGCGGAGCAAAGCGGAGTAGAACATAGAGCACAGCAGAGCAGACCCGAGCGGAGCAAAGCGGAGTAGAACATAGAGCACAGCAGAGCAGACCCGAGCGGAGCAAAGCGGAGTAGAACATAGAGCACAGCAGAGCAGACCCGAGCGGAGCGGAGCGGAACGGAGCAGAGCGGAGCAGAGCAGAGCAGAGCACAGCAGAGCGGATCAGAGCACAGTAGAGCAGAGCGGAGCAGAGCACAGCACAGCACAGCAGAGCGGAGCAGAGCACAGTAGAGTAGAGCAGAGTAGAGCAGAGCACAGTAGAGTAGAGCAGAGCGGAGCGGAGCAGAGTAGAGCGGAGCGGAGCAGAGCAGAGCACAGCAGAGCACAGCATTACCAAAAGGATAACTCCGGTTCAACATTTCGACAGAATTTTACCAAATCTCCAGGGTCCATCGCACATTTTTTTTTCTCTATACTAATAATTCCGTCTACTTCTCTCCGAATAACCAATTTCAAGTGGTTTCTTCTTCCTGATTTATCTGATAGACATGTGTTGAGTCAATGGGCGTTGAGTGCGTGCATGCGTTTGTTCGTGCGTGCGTGCGTGCGTGTGTGTGTGTGTGTGTGAGCGTGGGTGGGTGTGAGCGCATATATGTGTGTGTGTGCATGTATGAGCGTGTGTAGTTATGCGCCCGCACTCGTATTTTATAATCGGTCATGTCCGAATTTTCAAATGTAAAACTTTTCCTGACACATTAGTTAGCTATTTTGCATTCATTATTCAATACGACGGTACTCCTGCTTCGATGTGCTTTAAGCACTACTGAACTGCAAATCGTGTTATGTCGGTCCCTATGTTTAAGATGGCGCTGTTATATTTTAGACAAAGAAAACAAGTGCACAATGCACATTGGCAGAGCAGCTCACAGTTCTTTGCGTAATGGAGGATAAATAAATCCTCTCAACTGAAAATGGAATTACTCCATTATGGGCCATAACGTACACTGCCAAGCGGACACGATGTTCTGCCATGTGTTTGTTAACTCGCCACACACTAGCACACTTACACAAACACACATACACTAAATTACACAAATGCACACATACTCGTACATATATTTACACACGCGCGCCCATACATGCAAACACACACATACACACACATACACGCATACACACATACACACACATACACACATACACACACATACACACACATACACACATACACACATACACACACATACACACACAAATACGTAAGAATGCACCAAGAACTGCCTGTATGATTGCGGCAATTGCAAGAATCATACTACATTCACTATAATGGCGCAGAAAAAGGAAAAAATATGGCGTTGGATGTCAGACGGACATTCTTGTCACTGAAAGGGTAACAAAGATATCATAGGAATGTATCCATCTATTCGAATGCGTTGTACAATTATTGATGGGGATGATGATGATGATGACAAATGATAATGGCGACGACGACGACGACGACGATGATGATGATGATGATGACAATGATGATGACAATGATGATGACAATGATGATGACAATGATGATGTCAATGATGATGATGACGACGACGACGATGATAATAATGACGATGATGACGATGATGACGATGACGATGACGACGACGATGACGACGACGACAATGATGACGACGACGACGACCCACCTCTTCCGATCCGCCTTTCCCGCTGAGCTGCTTCGCCTTACTTGACCTTGCCTGCAAGTGCTGTGTATATTGTATAGTTTGTTCTATTGAACTTTAGTTTTTGTTTTGTTTATGTGTGTAGTGTGTGAGTTTTTATGGGAATGTGGTGTTGAGCGGTTGTATGAGTGTTGATTCTTTGGATTGTAAACGCCATGAGCTTGCCTGTCAAGAGAAGGTATGTGCGTAAATAAACTATATTATGATTATGATTATGATTATGATTATTATGATGATGATGATGATTATTATTATTATTATTATTATTATTATTATTATTATTATTATT
>JAWQFJ010007191.1:50000-60000 GCA_034096865.1 Theodoxus fluviatilis
ACGTTAAAACATTCAAATCATGCATGCCTCGAATTAACGTAAACCGTCAACGTGAAGGCACTACAAGTTATCCTGTTGTACATATGAAACACTTGTGTCTCTTTGTGAATACGTGCAACGTGTGTATGATTGCATGCGTTAGTGAGTGCCTATGTGTATTCGTTTCTGTAAGTGCTTTTACGTTCTTTTTTGTTTCACAGTCTCTATTGGAGTCTTCATTGCAGACAGAGGGCCTGCCTTATTGGTGCCAACTTACATGTCTGGAAGTAGTCATGCTTGTGGGAATAGCGTTGGAGTTCGGGCTTGAGGAGGAAGATAGAACCCTATGACAAAATGTACATATCCTTTTAGGCTTCCCTTGTCAAAAGTCCAACTGCTCTGCCACGACCATTTTTATATCCCTGCACTCATTTTTGCCATGTATGTAGCCTAGAATAGCTTACATCTGTTATATTACATTTTTAATTTGCCTTAAACAGTGGGAAGTTACTTTTATATCTATGGTGTTTCGATGCATTTCATTCTTTGAAATGTGTTATTGATGTAGCACGGGATCTATTAAACGTGTTGCTTCAAATCGTGTGATCCCTGAAATAGTTTGTGCCCCTATGATTTTATTATCATGGAAATTCACTCATCTCCAAGCAGTTGTGTTGGCTCTAGTGTCCCGAGTACCATGTGATGGAAATTCACTCATCTCCAAGCAGTTGTGTTGGCTCTAGTGTCCCGAGTACCATGTGATGGAAATTCACTCATCTCCAAGCAGTTGTGTTGGCTCTAGTGTCCCGAGTACCATGTGATGGAAATTCACTCATCTCCAAGCAGTTGTGTTGGCTCTAGTGTCCCGAGTACCATGTGATGGAAATTCACTCATCTCCAAGCAGTTGTGTTGGCTCTAGTGTCCCGAGTACCATGTGATGGAAATTCACTCATCTCCAAGCAGTTGTGTTGGCTCTAGTGTCCCGAGTACCATGTGATGGAAATTCACTCATCTCCAAGCAGTTGTGTTGGCTCTAGTGTCCCGAGTACCATGTGATGGAAATTCACTCATCTCCAAGCAGTTGTGTTGGCTCTAGTGTCCCGAGTACCATGTGATGGAAATTCACTCATCTCCAAGCAGTTGTGTTGGCTCTAGTGTCCCGAGTACCATGTGATGGAAATTCACTCATCTCCAAGCAGTTGTGTTGGCTCTAGTGTCCCGAGTACCATGTGATGGAAATTCACTCATCTCCAAGCAGTTGTGTTGGCTCTAGTGTCCCGAGTACCATGTGATGGAAATTCACTCATCTCCAAGCAGTTGTGTTGGCTCTAGTGTCCCGAGTACCATGTGATGGAAATTCACTCATCTCCAAGCAGTTGTGTTGGCTCTAGTGTCCCGAGTACCATGTGATGGAAATTCACTCATCTCCAAGCAGTTGTGTTGGCTCTAGTGTCCCGAGTACCATGTGATGGAAATTCACTCATCTCCAAGCAGTTGTGTTGGCTCTAGTGTCCCGAGTACCATGTGATGGAAATTCACTCATCTCCAAGCAGTTGTGTTGGCTCTAGTGTCCCGAGTACCATGTGATGGAAATTCACTCATCTCCAAGCAGTTGTGTTGGCTCTAGTGTCCCGAGTACCATGTGATGGAAATTCACTCATCTCCAAGCAGTTGTGTTGGCTCTAGTGTCCCGAGTACCATGTGATCGAAATCTTCATCTCCTAATCGCTCTGTTTTCGTCCAAGATGCTCTCTCGAGACTGCTGATAAAAAATTCGCGCGGAAACATGGACTATGATAACGCTTTACGTAAAAGATTCGAGTCTCCACTGCTTGTTCGATAGATAGATAGATAGATAGATAGATAGATAGATAGATAGATAGATAGATAGATAGATAGATAGATAGATAGATAGATAGATAGATAGATAGATAGATAGATAGATAGATAGATAGATAGATAGATAGATAGATAGATAGATGATAGATAGATAGATAGATAGATAGATAGATAGATAGATAGATAGATAGATAGATAGATAGATAGATAGATAGATAGATAGATAGATAGATAGATAGATAGATAGATAGATAGATAGATAGATAGATAGATAGATAGATAGATAGATAGATAGATAGATAGATAGATAGATATAGATAGATAGATAGATAGATAGATAGATAGATAGATAGATAGATAGATAGATAGATAGATAGATAGATAGATAGATAGATAGATAGATAGATAGATAGATAGATAGATAGATAGATAGATAGATAGATAGATAGATAGATAGATAGATAGATAGATAGATAGATAGATAGATAGATAGATAGATAGATAGATAGATAGATAGATAGATAGATAGATAGATAGATAGATAGATAGATAGATAGATAGATAGATAGATAGATAGATAGATAGATAGATAGATAGATAGATAGATAGATAGATAGATAGATAGATAGATAGATAGATAGATACATAGATACATAGATAGATAGATAGATAGATAGATAGATAGATAGATAGATAGATAGATAGATAGATAGATATAGATAGATAGATAGATAGATAGATAGATAGATAGATAGATAGATAGATAGATAGATAGATAGATAGATAGATAGATAGATAGATAGATAGATAGGTAGATAGGTAGATAGGTAGATAGGTAGATAGGTAGATAGGTAGATAGGTAGATAGGTAGATAGGTAGATAGGTAGATAGGTAGATAGATAGGTAGATAGGTAGATAGGTAGGTAGATAGGTAGATAGGTAGGTAGATAGGTAGGTAGATAGATAGGTAGATAGATAGGTAGGTAGGTGGGTAGGTAGGTAGGTAGGTAGGTAGGTAGGTAGGTAGGTAGGTAGGTAGGTAGGTAGGTAGATAAATAGGTAGGTAGGTAGGTAGGTAGGTAGGTAGGTAGGTAGGTAGGTAGGTAGGTAGGTAGATAGATAGATAGATTGAGAGAGAGAGAGAGAGAGAGAGAGAGAATACATATTTGTGCGTGTCTGTGTGTGTATGCGTACGCGCGCGCGTATGTGTGTGTGCGCGTGCGTGCATGCGCGTGCGCAAACCGACATTCCAATCATGCACGAATACAAGAGTGTCTGGACTGCACGTTTGCCTTTTCCAGGGGGAGGCGCGTCGAGAGAGCGCTCTGTGCTGGAGTTGGGACTTCACGGCAAGCAGTGTCTGGGCATGGAGGTGACGTCACCCACACAGAGCCACACCACTCACAAGCAGGTGCGTTGACTCGTGGCCTTCATCACTGCCATCAGTTCTTCCAACGTCTAAATCTTCGTTTCATTTCATATCCGCAACAGAAGTCTACGTAACAAGGTAGTTTGTTCTCACAGCAGCTCCATACTTGTACAGGTTTGGGTTTTCGAACGATCATTTACCAAATGCCAGTAGCTCGTGGTCGTTTATAGGCACCACGTCACCAAAGACAGATTTAGAGCTGCGCACGAAATCTTTTTTACTACGACTCAAACAAGTTTCGATTTAAAATGTGATTTTTCGTTTATGTGTAGTTCAAAAGAAACCAACAAATCAAAATTACAATTCATCAGGATTCTAAGGTTGAAGGGTGGCGTAAAACAACAGGTCTATTCACGCATTTGTAATTCCACGTTGATCTTTATAAAAAACGGAACACTTCGTCTCGTGAGTAGGAAGTGTGTGTGTGTGTGTGTGTGTGTGTGTGTGTGTGTGTGTGTGTGCGTGCGTTCGTATGTGTTTGTGTGTGTGCGTGTGTGTTTGTGTGTGTGCGTGTGTGTTGTGTGTGTAAAAGCGTACGTGCATGCGTATGTGTGTACACAAGAGCACATGTGTTTGTGACCATGTGTGCGCGCGTGTGTGTGTATGCGTGTGTGTGTGTGTGTGTGTGTGTGTGTGTGTGTGTGTGTGTGTGTGTGTGAGAGAGAGAAAGAGAGAGAGAGAGAGAGAGAGAGAGAGAGAGAACACCTGTGTATGTGTGTCTGTATGCGAGCGTGTGTGCGTATATCTGAATGCGTGTTCGTGCAGGGGAGATGGGGAGGGGGGAAGGGGGCGGAAGGCCTGCGTAATTGATTATAGTACAGAGGAAATTGCATCCTGACGCCTTCGAACAACGCATTCCCATACAGCCATTATGGCCACTGGTACTTGGTTAAGTCATCAGGACCTGGTCTGTGTGCAGATATAGAAGTGTCCATGACAAGCTGACTGTGACTGACTGCAGATGGAGAAGTGTGGGTGACAAGCTGACTGAGACTGACTGCAGATAGAGAAGTGTCGATAACAAGCTGACTGTGAATGACTGCAGACGGAGAAGTGTGGGTGACAAGCTGACTGTGACTGACTGTAGACGGAGAAGTGTGAATGACAAGCTGACTGTGACTGACTGCAGATGGAGAAGAGAAGTGTGAGTGGCAAGCTGACTGCAGACGGAGAAGTGTGGATGACAAGCTGACTGTGACTGACTGCAGATGGAGAAGTTTGGATGACAAACTGACTGTGACTGACTGCAGATAGAGAAGTGTGGGTGACAAGCTGACTGTGACTGACTGCAGATGGAGAAGAGAAGTGTGAGTGGCAAGCTGACTGCAGACGGAGAAGTGTGGATGACAAGCTGACTGTGACTGACTGCAGATGGAGAAGTTTGGACGACAAACTGACTGTGACTGACTGCAGATAGAGAAGTGTGGGTGACAAGCTGACTGTGACTGACTGCAGATGGAGAAGAGAAGTGTGAGTGACAAGCTGACTGCAGACGGAGAAGTGTGGATGACAAGCTGACTGTGACTGACTCCAGATGGAGAAGTTTGGATGACAAACTGACTGTGACTGACTGCAGATAGAGAAGTGTGGGTGACAAGCTGACTGTGACTGACTGCAGATGGAGAAGAGAAGTGTGAGTGACAAGCTGACTGCAGACGGAGAAGTGTGGATGACAAGCTGACTGTGACTGATTGCAGATGGAGAATTGTGGGTGACAAGCTGACTGTGACTGACTGTAGACGGAGAAGTGTGGGTGACAAGCTGACTGTGACTGACTGCAGATGGAAAAGAAAAGTGTGAGTGACAAGCTGACTGTGACTGACGGCAGATGGAAAAGAGAAGTGTACGTGTCAAGATGACTGTGACGGACTGCAGATGGAAAAGAGAAGTGTGAATGACAAGCTGACTGTGACTGACTGCAGATGGAAAAGAGAAGTGTGAGTGACAAGCTGACTGTGACTGACTGAGATGGAGACATGGGGTGACAAGCTGACTGTGACTGACTGTAGACAAAGTGTGAGTGACAAGCTGGCTGTGACTGACTGCAGATGGAGAAGTGGGGTGACAAGCTGACTGTGACTGACTGCAGATGAAGTGTGAGTGACAATGCTGATTGTGTTTGACTGCAGATGGAGAACGATCTGGACAAAGATATACCCAGGGAGCAGGATGCACTCTCTGTCGGCACACTGCCGCCCATTTCTCCACGCGTTACCAAGGGAGACAACCCTGGGAGACTTTCGTCCTTCCTGCTCACCGACTTCGGCTTCAGCACGACCCGCACGGACACCTTCTCCGGTCTGCGAAGGTCAAGGCTGTCAGGAGACGAGGACTCGAGCGTGGAGAAGACGGTGGAGAGACAGGCCCAAAGACACATCGCTGCCTGCACCAGTCTAGGATCGCTGCGCAGAGGTTGTCGCACCGCCGAGAGCATCCTTACCCTCAAACGTACGATCGGCCTTGGCCTCAAGCCCTCCGCAGTAGACCCAGGGTCACCGAGAGGTCATGGCCACCCGAACACAGCCGAGCCCCTACGGAGGCAACCAACGGTGCCGCATCTGCTGGTGAAGCGCAATGAATTTTACCGCTGTCGGGCCGAGCAGCGAGAGCGCGTGCTTCCCAAGTTGTCCGGGAACTCTTTGCAGGTGATGTTCATGCAGGACAAGGTCAAATCGTGACGTCAACAGCGGCTGTGCTGTGGCCAATGGTGATGACGCGGGCATAGAGGACTCACAAACAAATGGACAGTAACTAACAATAATAATTGCATAAGAACCCTAATCAATCGTGCATCAGTAGCCAAACGTTTGGGTGACTGGATGTAACTTGCACGACAATAGTGGAAATGCAGAGTAACAGCTGTTGATAGATCCATGCTAAATGAATATGAATGTCTATGTTTATACAAAATGACAAAGAAGTCGACTATCTCTACACGTGATGCAATCATAATGGTGCAGAGAGACAGTTGAGATAATCACGACCTCTGAAAGACTCGTAACTCCAAAAAGAATGTGCACTTGGCTCCCTGTCAAGCAGCTTTAAAGAAAAGAAACAACATCCGTTTCCAATAATGAAAACTTAAAGAAAAGATGTATAAAATAGGATGTGTGCTGTATTCGTGTGCCGGTCAAGCACTGAGGCAAAGTTTTGTCGAGGGAGCATCTCGTGGCACCACGCATGGGAAAACACACTTGGTAGGAAGCGTCTCCAAATACATCCATATGAGAACAGGTGCTGATGAAGTGCAGTTCGGAAACTTCCAATGAGGAGGACAAATAACGACATTAAAACGCAAAAGTACATTTGTATAACAGTAGTGTCGCGTTTTCTAGAAGCGATCATACGTGATCGTCACAGCAGCGAGCAGACTTACCACGCTAGCTGACGGTGGAAACTGGAGTCATGCGAAGATTGAGACGAAAAAAAGCAGACATTTTCTGATTTAGGAGAAAATGCTCTTACAAGAACTGACTGATTGAACGTTGCGTGTGATTACAGCCATCACTTTATAAGAAGCCGGAAGATAACATTTGATTGCCTTTTGCGAGTTTTGACAATTTTCTGTCGACTTGGAAATCGCAGCTCAGGTGCACAAGCTGCAAAACGGACGTAAAATACTGGAGAACAATTACAAAGTGAAAACACTCTAATTACGAGATGATTTGGAAATTTGTTCTGTTCATTTTATACTAAGTTCTGAGTACACACTTTGAACTCAGATCTTCGCGTGATACATTGTGGAAAATAATTTGTGTCATCTACACATATATATACCAAATATTACTACTTGCGTGTTTTGTTTTTATCTGTACCAGGCTACGAGTAGTCGATGCCACAGGTAAATGCAACAGTAGACATGATCAAGACGGTTTAGTCCGCTCGCTCTCCACAAGTGATTCTTAATCCGGCATACATGTGTTACTGCAGAAAGTGCAAATTTAGATTTAAAAACCACATTCATATGCAGAAACGTGAATTATCAGTTTGACTAGAGCCAGAAATCAGTGTGCTCGCATATAGAGCACTAAATTCTTCTATGGCAAAATGACATGGAATAGTAACGATGTTGGTTCCAGCATGATAGTTCATCCAATATGTCTTGGAACAGATTCAGATTGCAAACAATGTGTGTGGACATTTCACAGGAAGCACTGTGACTTGATGTCAAGCTTATTATGCTGTAATGAAACAGTGGGCAGCCAAGAGGAAACTTTCAAGCTGATGAGCGCACTGATTCGCTGGATATTGACAGCTACACCACACAGAGCAGATACAGTTCAAAGTCAGATGCAGAGGACTTTCGTGATGAGACGGTTAACGTGTTGGCTGTCTCGGTGATTTACTCGAAAGAGAAAGGATGGGGTTAGGGATGGGGGCAGGTGTGTGTGGGGTGGGGATGAGGGCAGGTGTGTGGGGGGTTGGGATGGGGTCAGGTGTGTGGGGTGGGGATGAGAGCAGGTGTGTGGGGTGGGGATGGGGGCAGGTGTGTGGGGTGGGGATGGGGGCAGGTGTGTGGGGGGTTGTGATGAGGGCAGGTGTGTGGGGTGGGGATGAGGACAGGTGTGTGGGGTGGGGATGAGGACAGGTGTGTGGGGTTGTGATGAGGACAGGTGTGTGGGGTGGGGATGAGGACAGGTGTGTGGGGTGGGGATGAGGACATATGTGTGGGGTGGGGATGAGGACAGGTGTGTGGGGTGGGGATGGGGGCAGGTGTGTGGGGTGGGGATGAGGACAGGTGTGTGGGGTGGGGATGAGGGCAGGTGTGTGGGGTGGGGATGAGGGCAGGTGTGTGGGGTGTGGATGGGGGCAGGTGTGAACTGTGCCAATAACAACTATTATGTTCCTGAAATTGAACCTGTCTCTAATGTATTCATCAACATTTATGAGTGATGTGTATTCGGATAATCATGAGCATCCCCCCACGATCTGACAAAAGAACATGCTTCACTGTTGCTGATTTGAAATAACGTTTACCTTTTCTCTATTAAAGTTAGCAGTGTACACAATTTCTTTGTGATTATACCGTGAACAATGCAATGAAGTATTACTGGGAGAATGTATTCAATATTTGTTTCTGCCATTACAATGATAAAACATGTGATCAAGTCATAGACACGTGTAAATGAGAGAGAAAACACACAGACACACACTCACACACACACACACACACACGCGCGCGCGCGCGCACACACACACAGTTACGGGGATCCATAATATCGAAATAAAACAGGTCCCGGGTTACTTACATGTCTTTATATTTCAACATAAAACATCCCCGTAACAGGGGTAGAAAAGAAAAAGAAAAAGAAAAAGATTGTTACATTTGTATATGGTTCAAACACAATATCCTCAATAACCCAATCTTATAAAATTATACCTACTCTTCACCTACTCAACTCCCAACGGGAAAAATGAAAAAGCACAAGTAAAATGTCGGTCAGCCTTCTTATATAAAACATAAAAGCACGTAGGTCCGCCCTCGACAAGTTAAAATGCGATTGTCCCCTGTAATAATATCGCAACAACCTTCACCAATTCTGCCCGCTCTCTCTCTCTCTCTCTCTCTCTCTCTCTCTCTCTCTCTCTCTCTTTCTCTCTCTCTCTATCTCTCTATCTCTCTCTCTCTCTCTCTCTCTTCCCGTCTCTGCTGTGTGTGGAGCCGATCTCTTCTCTTCGTCTGCTTCTCTCTTCTGTGCTTCGCCTTCCTCCACTCTCTTCTTGTGAAACTTGTGAAAAATTGACAATTTACATGAATTAGTTCTCAACAGATACGCAGTACTATTTTCATTTAACATTATTCCAGAATAAAGTTTCTTCATTCAAGTTGGGAAGGGATGTAATGTCCAAAGCAAAAGAATAGAAATGATACTGATAAGTCATATTTGACGTCACTTGTACTGCGGGCGATGGTCGAGATTAACAGTAAAGAAAAAAGCAAGATCAACACGAGCTATTGATTGTCATTTGTTATGAAACACAAAGACACAAAATTTCTGTGTATTTTTCAATAGTAATATGGGATGAAAATATTCCTTTGCACGTTTTCTTTTAAATCTACTCGATGGAATGACCGCATACTGCATCTGTATACCAGGACGTATAACTGTGTACGAACCGATCATTGAACTCACCAGTCTAGCAGCAAGGGGGCCGATGGACATGCATAACACCATAAGTCACAGTCATCCATTTACCGGAAAAGCCATGGCAACAGACGGTAACACACGAAGACAAACCGTGGATGAGCAGCACTGAGGCGGGACCCAAGAACGGAAGAAAGGAGATGTAAAAGGCCGGTGATGTGCACGACAACAAGGGCAAACAACAACACTTACCACTGTCTGCTGATGTCACCTTCACATGCAGCAACACCACTAGAGTTTGCCGTTTCAGAGGTGTGTCGTGCAGTCAGGTCAGGCGCTACCCAGGGGTTAGTTTCCAATCCTCGTAGACAGCCGTGCAGGCATCATTTGCTAATTTGTATGTTGTTCACTATTTCTCAAGTACTGTGTTACTTATAAACGCACGGAATGACGTAGCAGAGGCTTTTTGTGATGCATGCAAAAGCATTTCATTATAAATTTTAAAAAGTTGATGTATGACGAGATGCAGGTATTTCAAAGATTTTCAATTAATTTTTTAATTGTTGTACTCGTCCAGCCCTGCCGCTTTTTAGCCGTACGCCTTCCTCTCCTAATCGCAAGAGTATGTAGATTCCTGATGTCAACTTTTTAAGCTATTAAAAGCCC
>JAWQFJ010007191.1:70000-76575 GCA_034096865.1 Theodoxus fluviatilis
AAGCTCTCTGGCCTTCCCACGTGACCTGGTCGTCACTGTAGCGCTCTGGCCTTCCCACGTGACGTGATCGTCACTGTAGCGCTCTGGCCTTCCCACGTGACGTGGTCGTCACTGTAGCGCTCTGGCCTTCCCACGTGACCTGGTCGTCACTGTAGCTCTCTGGCCTTCCCACGTGACCTGGTCGTCACTGTAGCGCTCTGGCCTTCCCATGTGACCTGGTCGTCACTGTAGCTCTCTGTCCTTCCCACGTGACGTGGTCGTCACTGTAGCGCTCTGTCCTTCCCACGTGACCTGGTCGTCACTGTAGCTCTCTGTCCTTCCCACGTGACGTGGTCGTCACTGTAGCGCTCTGGCCTTCCCACGTGACCTGGTCGTCACTGTAGCTCTCTGGCCTTCCCACGTGACGTGGTCGTCACTGTAGCTCTCTGTCCTTCCCACGTGACGTGGTCGTCACTGTAGCGCTCTGGCCTTCCCACGTGACCTGGTCGTCACTGTAGCTCTCTGGCCTTCCCACGTGACGTGGTCGTCACTATAGCGCTCTGTCCTTCCCACGTGACGTGGTCGTCACTGTAGCGCTCTGTCCTTCCCACGTGACGTGGTCGTCACTGTAGCGCTCTGGCCTTCCCACGTGACGTGGTCGTCACTATAGCTCTCTGTCCTTCCCACGTGACGTGGTCGTCACTATAGCGCTCTGTCCTTCCCACGTGACGTGGTCGTCACTGTAGCGCTCTGGCCTTCCCACGTGACGTGGTCGTCACTGTAGCGCTCTGGCCTTCCCACGTGACGTGGTCGTCACTATAGAGCTCTGTCCTTCCCACGTGACGTGGTCGTCACTGTAGCGCTCTGGCCTTCCCACGTGACGTGGTCGTCACTGTAGCGCTCTGGCCTTCCCACGTGACGTGGTCGTCACTGTAGCGCTCTGGCCTTCCCACGTGACCTGGTCGTCACTGTAGCGCTCTGTCCTTCCCACGTGACCTGGTCGTCACTGTAGCGCTTTGGCCTTCCCACGTGACGTGGTCGTCACTGTAGCTCTCTGGCCTTCCCACGTGACGTGGTCGTCACTGTAGCTCTCTGGCCTTCCCACGTGACGTGGTCGTCACTGTAGCGCTCTGGCCTTCCCATGTGACGTGGTCGTCACTGTAGCGCTCTGTCCTTCCCACGTGACGTGGTCGTCACTGTAGTGCTTTGGTCTCTATGGCACCACCCGTGGCGAATGAAGGCATTGCAACATCGATGCTGCAGGAACTTAGTAGTGTTGTGACATTCTCCTCCAAGTTTTGCATTCAAAAGGCTTGGTGTCTTTCTGGCTTGTGGAGACGATGATGGCTTGTGGAGACGATGATGGCTTGTGGCGAAGGAAATCTGTTCTATATTGGGACTCGTGTGTTAGTCAGTGCAGTTTATGTGCAGTGTGTGGGCTACACAGGCTGGATGATTCAGCATGGCTGATTGTGAAACCCGCGTCAACCAGAAGTCCTGTGGCGCCAATCAGGAGATCTGTCCTGCGTTCGGGGGCGAAGGACAATCATCGTAAAAGTTACGGTTTCTGTAGGAAAACTTTATGTTCTTTCTATCATGTCTTCGTCATGCATAAGCTTTTCAATACACAATCCGTGAATCATAGGAACAGTTCGAATCCATAAAAAATATTTCCAGGTGCCATCCCAAACGGAACGCAGATGTGTGGGCGTGGGGTGGGGGTGGAGTGGGGAGGGGGGAGATGTGGGCGTGGGGTAGGGTTGAACAGTGTCTGGCTTGTCCACAGAATGCCCACAGGAGGGCTTATGTGTGAAAGGGGAGTAGGGGTGGGGTGGTGGTGGTGGTGGGGGGAGGGGTGTTTTGCAGGGCGACGGGTGGAGAAGTCTTATGACGCAAACAGACTTCAGGGAAAATGACGAACATGCGCATGACGATGTGGATACAGCGCGTTGGTGTGAAAAGAGGGAGAGGCGGGAGTGGTGGAGGGGGTGGGGAAGGGGTGGGGCGGGGTGGTGGTGGAGGAGGAGGTGGGATGGGGGTGGAGGAGGGGTGGGCATGGCTGCAGCAAGGAAAAGATTGATAACGACACTCTGTAGGTGGTAGCGGCGCTGTCGATGAAAGTGGTTTTGGTAAGATAAGGGAAGGTGTGTAGATAAATGATAAGGGCGATGCAGCAAGAAGGGGATGAAGAGGGACCAGCCTAGACAGACAGACAGTGGGGTGGGTGAGGGGTGGGGGTGGGGGGTGGGGAGTGGGGGGTGGGGGTGGGGGTTACAAGGATGGGTTTGGAGATGACGGAGGTGTTGACACTTTCGCACAAGTTGCATTCCTCCCTTTTTCCCCCTTTATTTAAATTCTTTGACCACATTCCTCTTTCTCCCACGACATGCATGCAGCGCGAAAGTCGTTACAGAAGTGAGTGAGGCGCAAGAAAAGACGGCGAGCGAAGCGTCTTGCAAACCACTGCGGGAGAAAAATCACCGTGGGAGTGTCAATTTCAATGTGCCCGCCGCCGCAAAAGTGAAAATTGCCGGAACGTCCTCTGGTGAGCGTGCGGACAGCAATGTCAGCCTGGAACCCGCTTGTGCTCAGCTCTCTGACGTGGTCATTTTCCTCTGGAAATGGCAACTCAGACAGCTTTGTGTGGGGGGAAAAGGGGGGGGGGGAGGGGGGGAGGGGGAAGGGAGGCGTCCTATGCAGAGGATGCATGGAGCTGCACATAAAAATGCAGGCGTGAATAATGACAGGCTGCCAGTAGGTTTGCTGACAGCTCACTGCACTGCAGAAACACGACACTAAGGCATAGCATTCTTCGCTTCTGTGTTGACGCACCTTGTCAGGAATGAGACATACTGGCTGAATCAACTTGCTTTTCTCCGCTGCATGCGCAGATCGTCATTTTGATCGCTTTAGAAGCTGTCAACAATCGGGCTGAGTTACACTGGAAACCCCTGCCCCAGACAGATGTGACATGTTTATCGATTTCTCTTAAATGGTCGTTGAAATCTGCCTAGTACCGGATTTATTTGTGGAATTTTCAAAGTCTCACTTGTTATGCGTAAGTTTCGAAGGAAATGGTTAATATTTTCTGAGAATGTAGTTTTGAATAAGTTAATCAAGGTTAAGATGAGTACGAGTGTTATACACATTTGTTTGCTTTTTCTTTTGTTTCACTTTTGAAGAACGTGTTAAACGAGCATGCGAAAATTAGGAGATGAAAAAAGAAAAGCTGTGTGACAAGACCCGGAGGGAGAACTAGATGAGAAACGGGAACACGACAAAACGTAAATGGAAAGATAACTCTTATAAACCCCGAGTCGCTAAACTCCACTCTCCTATTCCTTTTTTAGCATGCGCCTAAAAAATTTCTACAGGTCTCTCTCTCTCTCTCTCTCTCTCTCTCTCTCTCTCTCTCTCTCTCTCTCTCTCCCTCTCTCTCTCTCTCTCTCTCTCTCTCTCACACACACACACACACACACACACACACACCACACACACACACACACACAAACACAAACACAAACACACACGCGCGCGCGCACACACACACACGCACACATACGCACGCATATATCTGTCTGTCTGTCTGTCTGTCTGTCTGTCTGTCTGTCTGTCTGTCTGTCTGTCTGTCTGTCTGTCTGTCTGTCTGTCTGTCTGTCTGTGTGCCTGTCTGTCTGTCTGTGTGCCTGTCTGTCTGTCTGTCTGTCTGTCTTATATGCGTGCGTGCTTTATACGGTGGATCCGGCACACAGCTGTGACGGGGCATATTCCCATGACGTCACAGCTGCAACTCTTTGACTGTCTGCCACGCGGCGATAATGGCGGGGGAAACATTCATTTCACTTTCATGAACAACTTTGGAGCCTTTTTTACTTCATGCCTGCTGCATCCGTTAATTTTGTCCCCCTCCCGCGCTCTCGCCATGTTAGGCCATGCCTGGCTGCAGTGATAGCGGAGCAAGATGAAGTGTCCGCCTGCCTCCTCTCTAAGTCCTTGTCCTCCCGCCATTTTTCAGCATTGCAGTCGCTCCCTGATTTGCATAACTCGTGCTCATAAGATGCGTGAACAAAGGGGAACGTCCCAAGATGCATTGCGAGATGAAAGGTCACTTCCGGAATGCAACGCTCATCTCCCGGCATGCTCCGCGTGTGATGACGCAGTCACGCACACCATCGTGGAGGAGAAGGGGGCAGGCAAAGATGCGTGACGCAGGTAGGCTGAAGGCCGAGCCCTCCCGTCTCCCCTTGCCGGGCAGACATGTTTCTCATTCCGGACCCTGTGGGCGAGATAATGCTGACGGGGTGTGTGTGTGTGTTCAATAAGCAAAGGCGTTTTTGATGCAGTCCTCCACTCCCCTTTTTCTTTTGCCCAGCCATCACCTCCCACCCCCACACCCCTGTCTCTCCCCCCCCCCCCCCTGTCTCCCCACCCCTCTGTCTCCCCTCACAGGGTTGTGCCAGGGGTCGTGGGAAAAGATAGGGGAGAGGAGTGGGATGGGGGTAGAGGTTGCAAGGGAGGGGGAGCGAATTTTGGAATTTGGGGGTTTATCTGGGTCAAAGAAGATGTGGGGGGCGAGAAGACGGGTGGAGAGAGTGTGTTGGGGGCGAGAAGACGGGTAGAGAGGGGGTGGTCGAGAAGACGGGTGGAGAAGTGTGGTGGGGGCGAGAGACGGGTGGAGAGAGTGTGGTGGGGGCGAGAAGACGGGTGGAGAGAGAGTGGTGGGGGCGAGGAGACGGTGTAGAGGGGGGGGGGTCGAAAAGACGGGTGGAGAGAGTGTGGTGGAGGCGAGAAGACGGGTGGAGAGAGTGTGGTGGGGCGAGAAGACGGTGTGGAGAAAGTGTGGGGGGCGAGAAGACGGGTGGAGAGAGTGTGGTGGGGGCGAGAAGACGGGTGGAGAGGGGGGGGGTCGAGAAGACGGGTGGAGAGGTGTGTGGGGCGCGAGAAGACGGGTGGAGAGTGTGTGGTGAGGGCGAGAAGACGGGTAGAGAGAGTGTGGTGGGGTGGTCGAGAAGACGGGTGGAGAGAGTGTGGGGGCGAGAAGACGAGTGGAGAGAGTGGGGGGGGGGGGGGGGGGCGAGAAGACGGGTGGAGAGAGTGTGGTGGGGGCGAGAAGACGGGTGGAGAGTGTGTGGTGAGGGCGAGAAGACGGGTGGAGAGAGTGTGGTGGGGGCGAGCGCGGGTGGAGAGAGTCGTGTTTGGGGGCGAGTAAGACGGTGTAGAAGGGGGGGGGTCGGGGCGAAGACGGGTGGAGAGAGTGTGGTGGGGGCGAGAAGACGGGTGGAGAGAGTGTGGTGGGGGCGAGAAGACGGGTGGAGAGAGTGTGGTGGGGGCGAGAAGACGGGTGGAGAGAGTGTGGGGCGAGAAGACGGGTGGAGAGAGTGTGTTGGGGGCGAGAAGACGGGTGGAGAGAGTGTGTGTGTGGGGGGGGGGCGAGAAGAAGGGTGGAGAGAGTGTGGTGGGGGCGAGGAGACGGGTGGAGAGTGTGTTGGGGGCGAGGAGACGGGTGGAGAGGGGGGGGGGGCGAGGAGACGGGTGGAGAGAGTGTGGTGGGGGCGAGAAGACGGGTGGAGAGAGTGTGTGTGTGGGGGGGGTGGCGAGAAGAAGGGTGGAGCGAGTGTGGGGGGGGCGAGAATACGGGTGGAGAGAGTGTGTTGGGGGCGAGAAGACGGGTTGGAGAGGGGGGGCGAGGAGACGGGTTGGAGAGAGTGCGTGGGCGAGAAGACGGGTTGGAGAGAGTCTGGTGGGGGCGAGACGACGGTGGGGAGGGGGAGGGGCGAGAAGACGGGTGAGGAGTGTGGGGGGGGGCGAGAAGACGGGTGGAGAGAGTGTGGTGGGGGCGAGAAGACGGGTGGAGAGAGTGTGTGGGGGGGGGCGAGAAGACGGGTGGAGAGAGTGTGGTGGGGGCGAGACGACGGGTGGAGGGGGGGGGGGCGAGAAGACGGGTGGAGAGAGTGTGGTGGTGGCGAGAAGACGGGTGGAGAGTGTGGTGGGGGCGAGAAGACGGGTGGAGAGGGGGGGGGGTCGAGAAGACGGGTGGAGAGAGGAGAGAGCGAGAAGACGGGTGGAGAGAGTGTGGTGGGGGTGAGAAGACGGGTGGAGAGAGGGGGGGCGAGAAGACGGGTGGAGAGGGGGGCGAGAAGACGGGTGGAGACGGGGGCGAGAAGACGGTTGGAGTGAGTGGGGGGTGGGTTGGGATGGAGGTCAAGATTACAGGAGATTCTGGGTCAGTGAAGGGAGGAATAGGACTGTTGTTGGGTGTGTCCACCCGCAATGGCTTGTCACTGGCTGCCGGGGCGGGGTGGGGTCGGGTGGAGACCAGGAAAGGACACTTGGCAAATACCCGTATGTGTCACTGTAGCAAAAGCACTAGGGAAACTTTTTCTTCAACTACCGCGATCGTCACGCATTCCTAATCCTCTCTTTCACTCCCCACTCCCCACCCACCCCAAATCCCCACCCCCCATACCCCACCCCCCATAACCCATATTCCCCCTCCTCTTTTTGCCTCGCACTGTATCTTTTTTAGGTTTCCCTTTCCTCTCTTCGGTTCATGGAATACCTTGTTTGATTACATTTACAATGAAGTGCTTTTGTAG
>JAWQFJ010007192.1:0-23329 GCA_034096865.1 Theodoxus fluviatilis
GTGGGGAAACTGTTCAAGAAACAGAACAGCAGGAAGGCGGCTGGTCCCGACGGAGTGTCCTCCTCAACGATCAAACACTGCTCCGAGCAGCTTGCCCCGGTCTTCACGCAGATCTTCAACTCCTCCCTTGAACAGTCTGTCGTCCCCTCTGGCTTCAAACGCTCCACCATCATTCCCGTCCCCAAGAAGGCAATGGTGGCGTCCCTCAACGACTACCGCCCGGTCGCCCTGACTTCGGTGGTGATGAAGGTCTTCGAGCGACTAGTCCTCAAGCATATCCAGTCCGTCACCACCGACAGGATGGACTCGCGGCAGTTTGCATACCGGACCAATCGGTCTGTCGACGACGCCGTCGCGCTGGCCATCCACTTCGTCCTCCAGCATCTCGAGTCGCCCAACAACTATGCCCGACTCCTCTTTGTGGACTACAGCAGCGCTTTTAACACCATCGTCCCTCAGAGACTCTTTGACAAGCTGCTGACCCTCGACCTCTCTCCTTCCATCTGTCACTGGGTCCTGGACTTTCTCCTGCGTCGTCCCCAGGCCGTTAAGATCAGCGACCTCACCTCCCAGACCCTCATCCTGAACACTGGCGCCCCCCAGGGGTGCGTGCTGTCCCCTCTCCTCTACTGCCTCTACACGAACGACTGCGTGTCCCATCACGAGTCTGTGCAGCTCATCAAGTTCGCGGACGACACTACAGTCGAAGGTGCGATCTCCAACAGCGACGAATCCCACTACCGCCGGGAAGTCGACTGCTTGGTGTCGTGGTGTGGTGAGAACAGTCTTGAGCTGAACACCACCAAGACCCAGGAGATGATCGTCGACCTGAGGAAGAATCCCACCCCTATCGTTCCACTGAGGATCGGCGGCCAGGCCATTGAGATCGTGGACTGTTTCAAGTTCCTCGGCACGCTCATCTCCTCCGACCTCAGTTGGGGCAACAACATTGACGGCATCCATAAGAGTGCCCAGCAGCGGCTGTACTTCCTGAGGCAGCTCAAGAAGTTTGGACTGTCTCCGGAGATCATGCTCCAGTTCTACCGTGCTGTGGTGGAAAGTGTTCTTACCTTCTCCATCTGTGTGTGGTTCGGAGGGGCCACTCAACAGCAGAAAGACAAGCTGGAGCGTGTCGTGCACGCTGCTGGCAGGATCATTGGCCGTGATCTGCCCTCCCTAGCCTCTATCTACGCCCAGCGCATAGTGCGCAAGTCCCGTAAGATTGTGGCGGACCCCTCCCACCCTGCTTGTTCCCTCTTCCAGCTCCTTCCCTCTGGCCGTCGTTTCAGGTCCCTCAAAACGCGCACATGCCGTTTTCAGAACTCGTTCTTCCCCACGGCGGTGACGGAGCTCAACGCTGTCCAGAACCTCCCCAGGCAGCTTTGCCGCCGCTGATCCTGTCGGCGGTGCGCACTCACTTCTCCACATCTATGACAGTGCCACTTTCTCTTTTGTGCTTCCTCTGGGTTATATGGACTGCTACTGAGTGTGGTTGGGGGTTGGGGGAGGGGCGTGGGAGGGGGTGGGGGTGGGGAAGGGTTGGTCTTCTTGTAGCTTTCACTTGCGCAGGGTTGTTTTTGTATTGTTCTATTGTATTCTTTTGTGTGGTGACGGGGGGTGGGATGGGGGTGGGGGGGTGGGGGGGGGTACGTCTTAGTGGTCTTGTCTCTGTTCATATGTATTATTTATTGCCTCTTAAAAGGGGGGTGGGTGGGTGGGTGTATTATCTTAGTTTGTTCTTCTTTTGTTAATAGTTCTTAAATAGTAACTTTAATTGTTCATTGTATATTGTCCCATTTACCAGTTAACCCTTTTGGTTTCAGGTGCAGTCTTATCTCTTGTCTGTGTGCAGCTGCGTGTGTGTCGTGAGTGAGGTACATCTTGAAATGTCCATGTTTTTTGCATAAACGGCGTGTTAGGGTGTGTAAGCGATGCGTGTGTTTGGCTTTTTGTTTTGTTTCTTTTAGCCTTCATCACTTAGTTTTCCTCGTGCTCGTTTTCTTAAATGATGTCACTTGGCGCAATAAATTACTGTGTACTGTGTACTGTGAAGTTCTTGCTTCCAACTTGTTGAGGGCGGGACTGTAGGGAGGAAGAGAAGTAGAGGAAGAGGAAAAGCAGGCAGGGAGGGAGTGGAAAGGGGAAGCCAAGATGATGGAACTGTGTGTCCGACTCAGCCAGGGGGAAGATGGAGTGCAGACCAGACAGCTTCCACCCCAGACACGCCCACCCACCCACCCGTGTCACGTGACTTCCGGAAATCCTGAGTAGTCTTTGTGCAAGTGGATGCTGTTGAATGTGAGGAGAGAAGTGAATGAATCTATCGTTGTAGTGGGACTTTTTAAATTTTGAAATGTGATACGGATTCTGTTACAAGACCAGATTTCTAGAAATGTAGTAGATGTCTGCAATCCACATTCCTGCACATGCAAGTAAAAAGAAACACTTTCAATTTTGAAGGAAGCTACATCGCACGTTACTGTCAACATCAGACGTTTTACACTGAGGGTATACAACAAGAGCCGATTGGGGAGCTGACAATGTTTTTGTTTTTTTGCCGTTAGAGGATGCAACCTTTTGAGTACGCACGTGTACAGGAACCTGTCAAATCTGTCTGTCTGTCTGTGTGTGTCTGAGTGTTTGTGTGTCTGTTTGTGTGTGTCTCAGTGTTTGTGTCTCTGTCTTTGTCGGTGTGTCTGTTTCTGTGTGTGTGTGTGTGTGTGTGTGTGTGTGTGTGTGTGTGTCTATGTGCGCGGGCGCGCGCGTGTGTGAGTGTGTGTGTGTGTGTGTGTGTTTTCCTCCCTCTTTCTCTTCTCTCTCTCTCTCTCTCTCTCTCTCTCTCTCTCTCTCTCTCTCCCACGTTTTAGATTCTATAGATCATTCAAAACTTCCTGGCAATGCGAAAGTTATCTCAATGGTATAAACATCAAGAAATTTAGAGACTCCTTTATTAGATTTAGGTTAGGGATTAATGAACTGCATGTCAACGGAAGGTACAAGTCGGAACACAGTAGTGTATACTGCCCATTTTGTGTTGACAAGGTAGAAAATGAAGTGCACTTTTTAATCCACTGTCCAGTATACAACGTTCTCAGGACAAAATACATAGCTAGGTATATCATCCCAGTACGTACCTGTCTTAAATATCTTCTTGACGGACAAGATATACGGAAGACGAGAGACGTAGCAATGTACATATACTACGCTCTACAACTGCGCAATCGGTCTACTGAAGTGGAACCCGGAGTCACGGTCTTTTCATTTGTCTCTCAAACCAGTGCGCACCGGGATGAATAATCTAAAGATTGTTGTACAATACTGAGTAGTCCTCTATATTGAAATGATGATTACAACTATGGTACATGAATAGACGGTTTAAGTATACATCTGTTCATCACCCTCCTCTCTCTCTCTCCATCTATCTCTTTCTCTCTCTCTCTCTCTCTCTCTCTCTCTCTCTCCCTCCCTCCCTCCCTCCCTCCCTCTCTCTCTCTCTCTTTCTTTCTCTCTCTCCATGATTTACCCGTTACAGTTATCTTAATCTGATGTAGGAATCTAACCGTTTGGAATGCCCGTCTTTGCATCATTACACCTAGGTACATATCTGATTTGTATGGATTCCTTATTGTTGAACTTCTCTTCCATTGAATACGTTTCTTGTGTATCCATAACCTCTACAAATATATGCTGATAGTAGGGAAATGGCTGAATTACCTTTGTCCATAATTAGATATTTCTGTATCTTAAACATGTACATATCGCGTTTCGTAACATCAACATTTGACTAATCGTATATGCACATTGATGCCTTTTTTTTGTTTTTTTGTTGTTGTTGTTGTTGTTTGTTTGTTCAAGATGAGCAGTAGACTCTAAGTTGACATGTGAACTACTTTAACTTGGTGTACAAATAATGAATGTTATTCCAGTGAAATTGCATACTGGCGAGTTTTAATAGATCACTGTCTTTCATCCGCAGACTGATCTACTAAGGTTTTAATTTGTATATATGTATATATTCCTGAATGATGGGTCGTTGGCCATGTAATAATACGAGATCCAATCAATCAATCTCTCTCTCTCTCTCGTTCGTCTCTCTCCCTCTCTTTTCTCTCGCTCTCGTCTCGCCCTCTCGGTCCCTCCCTGACCGTCTCTCGTGCTCCTCCCATCCTCTCCCTCGCCTTCCCATCCCTCTCTCCCATCGTCTCTCCTCTCTGTTTCCCATCCCTCTCTCGGTCCTGCCTCCGCTCTCTCGCTTCCCTTCCTCCCTTCTTCCTCCCTCCCTCCCATCCCTCCCCTCCCGTCACTGCCCGGTCAGCCTTCCCGTCGCCTCCACATCCCATCCCTCAGCTCCTCGTCACGTCCCTCACTCCCATCCCATAAACCCTCACTCCCCGTCACGACTCCTCCACTCCCTCCTCATCCCTCCTCCCTCCCTGCCCTCCCCTCCCTCCCTCCGTTACTCCCTCACCAATCCCTTTCACTCGCCATCTTCACTCCCCTCACGCCGTGCCAACTCACGCTCCCTCCCTCACGACATTCCCTCCCGTCCCTTCCTCCCTCCCCCGCCTCCCTCACCTCCCTCCCCCCCATCTCTCTCACCCCCCTCTCATCTCGCTCCACCCCTCTGCATCTCCCCTCCCTCCCTCCCTCCCCTCCCCGAAAATTGTGAAATTGTGATCATCCGATGGGAATGCACTTGGTAAGAAGATAGTACAATGAATACCACGATCGACACCGGGAAGAACCGAGTTGTAACGGCTTGAACACGCATCATGGGTGAAAAGCTACGTCACTGTCGGAGCCAAGCGGAGTGAAGCAGAATTGTAGGAAATGTTTCCACAAGGCATCATCTAGAGGCGAATGCGGTCAAACCGAGCTGAGAGCCGCAGGAGGTTCTTCTTTAGTTATTCAGCGGGCTAGTGCCAGTACTTGGACACTGATGCATGGTATCGACCACAAAGAAGACATCCGTCGCGTATGCAAGGCTGTTGTCACGTGTTTGCGTCCCCTGTTTACCTGGGAGAGTATCCGTGCAGACACATCTGTTCGATAACGCTCGGAACTTTACGTAGAAACAACATTGTCAAGGATTCGTATTTGGTCTGAAAACACGGAGCATCCAAGACATACGGATCAGGACCACACACCACACACACACACACACACACACACACACACACACACACACACACACACACACACACACACACACACACACACACACACACATATTTCTGTAAAAACAGTGATGTATAACGAAAAGTACCTACCTCAGTTGTTCTTTCCTTCCGGTAAAGAGACCTCAGTCGAAATAGTGGCTCCGTTGCCAGCCTGTGGAAATTAAAAAATATGTTAGCAAAAGTGACAACAATAATTAACAGAGCTTAAAGAAAAACATCATCAAACCAATATCAGTCATAGCTTGCATGAAATATCTGCTGCAGAATATGTGTGTAATTGATACTGCCAAGACTTGTTTAAAATGGATACCTCAAGGCGTTTGATCTATGACGGTCATCAGAGCTCGCTCTGACTAATAAATACATTATCAGTCCATTTACTCTCACAAAATGTCTTGCGTTCGGTTGTGCAGAGGACCGCAACAGGCGTTAGCGGGCAATAGATGCTGACGGAACTGATGGAACGAGGGACTGCCCATGAAACCCAGGTTTCATCATCGCTAACGACCGCAGAGGGCCACGCAAGGAACACCCAGGTAATTGCATGGAAAATGGATGAGCCTGGTCCTCAGGCAAGTGCCTCATGTGGTGACTCGTCTTCCCGGTCGAGCTGCCATGCACTGCACATGCGCACCGCCATCCGCCTTTACGCAGTCTGCAAGGTACTGCAAGCTGCGCAAACAGTGACTATCCTCCATGTTGAGGATCGCCGTCCGCTTCCTGCCAATGTGACCATGGATGCAAAACCAGTCTCATTTGCAGCAGCTATATTCATTCTAGGAAGAATATGGGCCTCTGTAGCACAAACTATTGGCTACGGTAATAATGGTGCCGCAGAGATAAATTGGTCTACAATAACATATCTAGTTTCGGGTTTCCAGATTAGAAAGGAACTTTGGCACAGCAGCCCATCACAGTGTTTATGCATGTTCGATTCCAAGAGCAGGTTAATTTCGAAGGATTGACGCTGCAGACAAAACTCACTACTGGTGGATAAGGACCATGAGCTTTTGTTGTGATTGTGGCAGGGAGATGCTCATCAGCGGATTCGTGAGTTCCCCCCGGGCGATGACCAACCCCCCTCCCCCTTTCAGGGCAGATGCTCAGTTGCCGAATGTTTGACATATCGAATTAAATGTCGAACGTTGGACTTCACTTTCCAAAGTAATGAAATAAATTTAATGAAACCTGTGTAACTTCACATGGAATTTTCAATCATGTTGCAGTTCTGGACAGTTCAGTCGTCACCTAGTTATGGAAACCATCATTCGGACATCAAGACCCATTTATTCCTCCTTCCACGCCAACACAACAGACATACGACGACGCTACAAAGCATGTCTTCCCACTCTACAGCTTTGAACCACAACAACCTCTGCTGGTGGTGCTAGCATCAACATCACTGGCAATACATTTCTTTTCGACATCGCATGCCATTTTGTGGGATGGAACGGCCATCACCACTGCCAATCCTAGACAGTATTAATCCTCTGCACTTTCCCTTTGACAGTGCTGGCGATGACAATGAGAGGACAGGACACGCTAAAAGCACTTCTGTTCATGACGTGTGGTGACCAGCCCCGTGGGCAAGACGTGCGGAGGGGAAGGAAGGGGGTGGGGTTTGGGGAAGAGGGTAGGGTGGACGCGGGGACCTTGAGGTGAAGGTCGGGCTACCTTATCCCCTGTGCCTCCTCAGCACGGTGCCAGGGGAAGCGGACGCAGTTAGCGGCAAGGGCAGACAATTCGAATTCATCAGCAGCGGGTGAAGGCCCACGCTGGGCGGCCATTTGCAATCTTCTACTACGTGGCGCGAAACGACCTTCCTGCAGGCGGTGACCTTCCTGCTCGAAATGAGGCCTGTCCTGATTAAAGCCTGTCTAGATCGAGGTCTCTTCGAGCCGAAAGCGCACAGGACGAGCCTGTCCACGGCTAGAGACGTGGACGGCGTGCGGAACGTGCAGTGCGCGACCTGTCCCTAATTGGACAGCCACAGACCGTTCCCAGATACCAGGTCCGCAGCCACAGAGCGCAGTTCCTCGGCCCTGCTGCTGTGACGCGCGTTCCTAGGTGGGCGATCTACGTGTGTGGAGTTGGAAATCTTGTCCTGCGAAGCGATAACTCGTAGCAAACGGAAGCTGCGGGGGAAAAACGCTTCGTAATTTAAACAACAGGAAGACGAATATCGACAGTCTCCCCAAGAACAAACGCACGTGCGCGCGCATGCACATGCACGTACACCCATATTAGACTACTTGAAAGGTCAAGGCTGCAGAACCTCAAAGTGCACTTTTTTTAGGCTGGTCTTTTCTTGGATACACAGAACGTCATTGCACTCACACTTGGGGCACAGAGTAATGACTGGACGGATAATAATTTTGGTAGGCAGTTGCAGTTGCAGTTTATATGTCTAGAAGGCCGAGCCTACTGACGTCCGACACAGAAAACCCTGAAGTTTTGCTTTAAGCGAATTCTGAGACTCTTCCTGTCATACCGGAGAGATTTCCGGTTGTTTGTGGCAGGGCCTTTCCGTTAAACTCATGGCATTAAGAAACTAAATTTAGTTTATTTGAGACAAGTATTCGCTGTGTAGTGCGGAAAACATTGCTTTGGCAGCATTTCTTCAATGCAGCAACGTATACAGATCTGCGTTTGCACACACCAAAGTAAACCGTAATCATAAATCAGCCCCAAAACAGACTGATATTCATGCAACTAATGATAAATATCACTGATTACAGTATTCCTCCTCACGTAAGGACATACCAAACCATCAGATGTTCATTTCTTTATTTTTGCACTTTTCAATGACAATTCCAAGTCTTTTCGTCTCTGGTGACAACCTTTCTTTCAATGCAAAAATACGTCATACTAACTTAAAGCTAACAAAAGGCAGCTCTTTGTGACAGCATAGATTTTCATTTCATATGATATATGGAAAATGAACTATTTACAAGAACACTGATTCCTTTAGAACACTTCATAGCGTTTATACATGTAAATTGAGCTAACAAACATTGGATTCTCTAAGATAAGGGAAGGCGCACAACGAAAAGAAAGGAATGTGCATTTGCAGCCCTCTGTTGCGCTAGGATATTGATGCTTGACTTTTCGTCGTGTTTACTAGAACGTAGTGTATGTGGGTACAGGAGTTCATTGTAGCAAGACCATTCTGGTGATTTCACGTTCATTGTGGCACATGCATAGGCTCATTTGAGTCTTGCAAATGTTGCCTCCCGTTTTCACACACACACACACACACACACACACACACACACACACACACACACACACACACACACACACACACACACACACACACACACACACACACACACACACACACACACACACACACACACGCACAAACACACACACACACACACACACACACACACTCACATACGCACACACTGCTTCAGCTGCATACGTTTGTGAGTCAGCAGAGTGCCTGAGTACGTACGACGTTCATTCTGTGCAGTCTACAGTTATGACATTTGTAGACACGCAACTCACGTTATGTGACGGGTAATATTCTCCATGTTTTGGAGAGAAGGTCAGCAGTCCATAGGTTGAGCCGTGTATGTGTATAGCGTTGGTTTTCTTTAGGAAATAAGATCTTATAACGAAGGGAATTGAAAAAACCACCAATGAGCTTTTGCAGGAGTGAACTTGCCACGATAAGTGAGGTCATAGTGTTTTATTTTTCAGAATAGAAGACATGAACATGAAAACAGAGCAGTTCTTGGATCTAGGGTAAATACTCCCATGTTTGTAAAGGACATCGCTCAATATGATTAATGCCAAATGTGCCTATCTTTGTTTTGAAGGAAAAACCCTTTTATGTTTCTCACACTGAAAAAAAACTTGCAACGTTAATATTTACGACAGTGATACAAAACGTCTGCAAATTAGTATCAGTTTCTACATGCCCGATGACATACGTTACAATTTTACATAGCCCAGATTCCCAAACTCAATTTGGGAAGAGACGCAGAGACAGTAAAACCCATTCTCAAAGCGAAAACTTTTGAAAAGCCGCAAAAAAGACTTAAAAGAGCCGCACCAACAACGCCTGCGGTTCGGAAAAGCCGTACAAGCGGTGTCAACCTTCCACGCGAAAACCTCCAACTCCTCCAGTCCTTCGGGCCCAACCTCCTGCCACTGATTTCCTCTGAGACGGCATCTCTTTGGAGACAGACAGATCTGTGGAAATCCTTTGCGATGGCTGCTCTACTCAAAGACTGTTAAAAGCAAAGACCTTTTTCGATGAAAGATGACTGTAGCAAGAGTTTGGTTGCCGTGAGCTCTTCCAAAGAAAGAGTGAGAGATTTACATCTCCTCATACGGCATTTTAAGCGATCAAGTTGCAAACAAACATATTGCTTTCCATCAAGGCATTTTGTGGAATGAAAAGATTTAACGATGAATTATATGTGATGGAGTGACCAAGAATAGTTAACAGATAGCATACGAATTCGCACGATCACATCGCATAGAATTTTTCTGCACTAACTTCAAAATAAGAAAGTACAGACAACCATCGTAGTAAAAGTAAACTGGAAAAGGACGGTAATATCTTTTTGGATGTCAGGCAAATTACATCGACAGGTATCTACTTCATATGGTTAAATCGAGATACGTATTTGTCTTCCCTGCGCAAAAAGATTGGATATGGTGCCAATATATCAGGCAAAGTATTATGCTAAAACTTTGGTCACTTGAAAAGTGAGCGACGCTTCGATATTTTCATTTCCTGTGGAATAAACCAGTTGATAATTCCGCTGCCATCTTGGAAATGGCGCATGCGCAGTCCGCACTGAAACGCGACACATGTAAACAAAAGATCTATGTACGTGATTGAGTATATACTTGGTGAACATTTATGAAGCACCTACCTCCCTGTGTGACTGCGTTAGCGTTGGTTCAAGGTCTACGACGTGCCATAGCAAAAATACAAGTGTTTACAGGAACTCCCCTTACCTTCCATTTGGTCAAAGATAAATATTTCATAATGATCGTACTCAGAGTCAGACAGTGCGAGATATGCCATCTGAACGACCTGGCCCATGCAGTTGCAATTGTGGATTGCGTTTGAGCGCGAGAGGATGGATAGCAATGAGAGTACCTTCGACCAATTCGTTGCAAGATGAGAGAAATGTTGCATTGAGTAAATTGTGATTTTAACAAGAAGGGCAAAGCCCATCGACTCACATGCTTGACCTTGACCTTTACATGACATTGACCTTTACACGACCTTGACCTTTAGGTGACCTTCAAGGTCAAGGTCAAACAACTAAACCTAGCAATGACATCATACACTAAGAACTGCTTTACACATTTTCCCTACCAAAATACATGTGACCTTGACCCAAGGTCAAGGTCATGCAACACAAAGCTGTTAATTCAAGACATAGGAAGCACAATGGTGCTTATTGGCACTTTCTACCATGAGATATGGTCACTTTTAGTGGTTCACAACCCCATTTTGGTCACACTTCATAAGGGTCAAATTGACCTTGACCTTGATGATATGTAACCAAATGTATCTCATGATGAAAGTATAACATGTGTACTACAATGTTATGAAGTTTGGAAGAGTTATCTTCCATAGTTCGGGAGCAAGGTCACTTCAAAATATGTATACAATCCAACTTTAAAGAGCTCCTGTGACCTTGACCTTGAAGCAAGGTCAAGTCACTGTGTATGTTTTTTGACGCCTTGTCATCATACACCATCATGCCAAATTGGGTGTTGATAGACTTAATAGTCTCCGAGAAAAATCCAACGTTAAAGTTTTTTACGGATGACAGGACGCCCAGACGTCCGGTCTGCCCGGACGCCCGGACGGACGACACGGGTGACCTAGTATGAAAGTATAACATGTGTACTACAATGTTATGAAGTTTGAAAGAGTTATCTTCCATAGTTCAAGGTCAAGGTCACTTAAAAATATGTATACAATCCAAATTTAAAGAGCTCCTGTGACCTTGACCTTGAAGCAAGGTCAACCAAACTGGTATCAAAAGATAGAGATTACTTTGCCCTATACACACCATATATAGGTCAGGTATCCAATCTCAAAAACTTCAGAGAAAATTGGGAAAATGTGAAAAATAACTGTTTTTTAGACAACATTTACGGCCCCTGCGACCTTGATCTTGAAGCAAGGTCAAGTTACTATGTATGCTTTTTGATGCCTTGTTATCATACACCATCATGCCAAATTGGGTGTTGATAGACTTAATAGTCTCCGAGAAAATTTTTTTACGGACGACACCACGCCCGGACGCCCGGACGGACGAAACGGGTGAGTACATAGACTCACTTTTGCTTCGCATGTGAGTCAAAAACTGTTTATAGGATTATACTATCACCCTGCTGCGTAGTCGAAGATTTCGCTTTGTCATTCTGCGTTTGGTAAATCATGAATCAGCTTTTTATTGTCTTTGCTGGATGTTCAGAAGGAAGTAAAACTTCCATATGCTTGTAAACCTAGCTCTCGCATGGCAATAAGGGACTTAATAAAGCGATCCTGTTGATCAGTCTAGACAGCCGGGTATTACAAAGTCACTCAAGGAGTTTACCCATTACTCGCTCGAGACAATAATCGAGTTAATGTCAACTGTTGATGCATTCTGTAAACCCGAGTCAGTAGTATTGACTCTGGCACAGTTCGCAATGAATGCGTAATAGGCTTGACCCTTGGCATTACAGCCTTGCGCCCAAAATAGTTTGTTCTGATACAACGTTTCTCTCCACTTTTTACAGAAATCATTCAGATGTAAAAACTTGGTTCCATTTCAACACAAACATTTTATTGTATCGAATAAACGCTTGTTTGTTGTCTCAACAAGAGTAAGTTAAGAGTTTTGTGCGAAATAGTCTTAGAACTACTTTAACGGCGTATGTCAGGGAGCACATCGGCTATCCCACAAGCCTCTCGTGTGACTCCGCTTGCATAAATTGGCCAAAAACCGTCCATCACGTGATGTGAACTGTGCTAGAGATACTTTTGCCGGTAGGCGAAATCTCTAGTTTACTAGAATGCTGTTGATGTCGCCCATCTTCGAAAATTGAAAAAGTGCGTTTAACATGCACTGATTGGGTTACCGAATAGAAGTTCGCAGTCGGCTTCGTCGATTGCGGCCAATTACGTCATGAAAACAGTTTGTAGATCAGTTCAGTTCAGTTCAGTCTCTTAACCCTGAGATGGGTTGTTGAGGCACCACTGATGACTTTCGGACAATCTTCCTCCATCGATCTCTATCTTCTGTGGATCGCTGTGAGTCAGCAAAGGTCAAGCCTGTCTACTCTTTGATGTTGTCTTCCCACCTCTTTCTCTGCCTGTCTCTCCTTCTCCCAGCTGGTACGGTACCTTGCAGGATGGTCTTGGCCAGCCCATTGCCTCTTGACACGTGACCGTACCACTTCAGCTTTCTGATTGTAGATCCCCACCATTATAATGAAAGTCCGCAGTTGACTATTATTGGTCGACTGCGGCCGGTGATGTCATTGGAACATTTAAAAAATCTGAGATCAACAACATCATAAGGAAAGTCAGGCCAATGCTATGTCTCATTGTCAGTACATACTCCATCCTCGGAGAACTGGTCCAATTCATGGCTGACTCCGTGATTTTCGCAAACAGCAGCCTTGCATCTTTCAGTCGATAGTTTCAAGTGTTGCATCAGATTATCGGGCAATAAAATGTTATTGCGACGGACACAAAAGAACGATCACACCAAAATAAAGCGTTTATCTTGCAGTGATCGTTAGTATATTCTCGCTTGCTACTATTAGAAAATGGTTTTGTTTACATGCAGTTTTACAACAGCCAATGAGAATCGAGAACTACGATCACATGGTACTCCTACGAGCGTTTATGACATCATGTAACGCCGGAACTATCTATGATCGGATGGCACCCAATACAAATACATAACAAGAATCCATATTCATTGGTTTCGCAAATAAAGATATCGAATCTAAACAACTGAGGCAAACATACATACCGTTACGAGAGTAATCATTATGCTTGGTAGACCAAATGTAAATTTTGCAAGAATTATCGCGGCAAGCAGACAGACACTATAATGTAATAATCATCGAGCTTTTCTCAAACTGTACTATGTGCATCGCCAGCGAACAGGGAGATAACCCCACTTCGCCGCTCACCATGCAGACCTGCAGGCGGAGATATTGCGCGGTCGAGACACACTCCAACTCATAACTCTGCAGGGTGAGGAGCTGTGTCTCCCCAATCTGTTGCGACCTCCAGTCTGTTGTCATCAGCAGTCCTGCCGCGGCGGCCCGAGCCCAGAGCGCCGCCCGGAATCGCCCGCCACGGGAGGCCTGATTACATCACGGGGCGGGAATCCAATTTTCGATCTGGTTACAAGTGCTATGAACACTTATGGCATGTCCAAGCAGGGGGGTTGACGGCTCCATCAAATCATCAGCAGGCCTATCCCCCTCGCACCGTCCGAATCAGCCCCCAACCCCACCCCACTCCCCCCTTTTTCAATCAGCCCCCCTCACTCAGCTCCAATCAATGCCGGGGGCAAAAGGGAAATGTATCGTTTTTATCCCACTACTTGGTATGAGGGAAATTCCCCCCTCCCGCCATCTTCCCGCCCACCCGATCCCCTCACAACTTCCTTCTCCACCCCTACACCTCATGTTCCCTTCTTGTGTCCTCTCCTGGTGGGTGAATAAACGAGGCAACACCCAGGTCCAGACTTTCTGTGTGGGTTCCAGGGCCTGGATTGATTCGTGCGGAAAGAACGTGCATCACATGGGGTGAAATGGTTTGAAGAAAACATACAGGCGCATCTTTCTACGGTGGAGGAAGCAAAGGAGCACCCGCGGAGGCATTTTCTCTAATCCGTTTTCAAGGCAATCGGGCCCTGAATATATTGTCGGGCCTTCTTTTGGATTCCGCACGTAAATCGAGGTACCGGAAAAGGATGTTCGTCTCACGTCACCACTCCCTATACAGAAATTGTAAAGTCAGTTCAGAAAAGACACGAACAAATCCCACCGAGGAGCAAGGGAGCAAGCAAACTTGAGGATGCAATCCAATGAACAAAAGACAAATTTGACATCCTTTTTTATGGAAAATCAGACGCGGAAATTCCCAAATGCTCAAGGAGACAAAGACCTGTCGAGTCACAATGTTCGTGCATCTCGTAAAGACGAGGTCCACCTACCTAAAGCGCGGGCATCCAGAACGAGATTTTTGCTTTTCGTGCTCTTTGTGCTGATGCGTGGTATAGTTGATTATAAAGCAAGGCTCATTCCAAAAGCCAGAAACCCAGAGCCAATGACAGGGCACTTCTGCTTTACCGAGATAGATTATGAAAAGATACACTTGCCTTGAAGTTAGAGCTGCTGAGATTTGTTGGGATTTAACGTGTCTTGAAAGTGTAGGCCAACAGAGTAAAAAATCCGTTGCAAAACTGGCTTGGACTTGTGGATTCACTCTGGCGGGTTTTCACATAAGTTAAAGGGAATGGTTTTGTTCGGCGACATCACAAGAATCTGGGTCTCAAACCATTTAAAGCATTATTCCCTGATCACTGGGCGGCGCGATCAATCCTGACGACAAAAACACTGACAGACAGATAAGACGCACACAGGCTGGTACCAGCACTACCTCCACCACCTGGACAGAAGTCCACCAAGATGCTGGGTCACGACGGCACACAAGCGTTTCTCGCGTAATGGTGTAATAACACTGCTCTCACAGGTACCCGGTTTTGTTTCTGATTGTGAAAAGGCAGTGCGAGGTGACGGCCGTATTACACGAGGCGATTCCACACTTTCCACACTGACACAAAATATCTCCCGATCACAGAGCACAACTGATGCTCTTGCTCCGCTATTGCGAACAACGCTTGGCTGCCACAGTGGCGCACGTTGGAGAACGTCAGTGTGGGATCATGTTGACTAGCCGTATATGAAAGTTCTAACAAAGCACTTTACCCAGAGATGTCTTAAGCCACAGTAGGCCACTGTTCTAGTCACGAGACCATAGCTTCATTCTAGTCATGGTGACGAGTCTTTTTTGCCTGACATTTTGGAATTTGAATTATGAGATTTCGTACTTCTATTAGAATTCCTCAATTGAGATTTACGATCAAATTGAATTTGATGTCTTTATTGTGTTTTGAAATACAATTTAGATGCAGCAGGGTGCTTTCCATTTGTGACATACCCTTGAGCAAGGAGGCTACGGAGACATTCATACCACCAAGACATTTGAAAATGATGTATCATCCTACCTTCGGTTTCTTAAATACCGCGTTTCACAATCTATAGGGAGACACTGTAACTAAGCACAAATATCGTTTTTCGATGAAAAATGTCCCTGTCAAATCGCAAACTGATGAGTTACGTGGAAACTGACACACACAAAATGTCGGCGTAAGGTACGCGCGAATAATCGATTACAGCGATTTCTTTGGTTAGAATGAATTTCGCATTGTACGATTTAACTTTTTAATACTTTAGATTCACTGGAATGATGCCAAGTAAAAGTAGTCTGACATGTTCCTTACTTCAAGTATCATTGAGAGCATCCATGCACCTGTCTGTACCAGCAGGACTTCTCTGGTTTATGAAGTGTGCAAAGATTGCGCTTCTTGGACTGTCAACGATCTAAGCATGATCCGAGAGTTTGATTCCCGTGCACCGTACGTGTTTAAAACTATTTCAGCATTAAATGTTTTTCTAAATTGAGAGGAGTACTGGGCAGCTTCTTTAAATAATAGGTCCGCATTCAGATCGGCCTGGGCCTTTATTTCGTTGTAGAAGCCCCGAAGTTGGAACGCTCGCCTTGTGGCGAGCCGGTGCAGTGTTGAATTCTGTACGGATCCTAGAGTTGCATGTTTGGGCAAGGTGCTTCACCCGCATTGCCCCTCCTGTAGATAAATAAAACTTGAGTGATGGGTGCTGAGCAGTGGCGACCCGGAATGAAAGTTCCTACAACGTTCATGTTCGTTACCAACAAATCAAGTCCTCCTCCTCCTCCTCCTCCTCCTCCTCCTCCTCCTCCTCCTCCTCCTCCTCCTCCTCCTCCTCCTCCTCCTCCTCCTCCTCCTCCTTGTTCTCCTCCTCCTCCTCCTCCTGCTCCTCCACCTCCTCCTCCTCCTCCTCCTCCTCCCCCTACCACTCCTCCTCCTCCTCCTCCTCCTCCTCCTCCTCCTCCTCCTCCTCCTCCCCCCCCCTCCCCTTCCCCCTCCTCTTCCCACACCCACTCCCACTCCTCCTCCTCCCCCTACCACTTCTCCTCCTCCTCCTCCCCCTACCACTCCTCCTCCTACCACTCCTCCTCCTCCTCCTCCTCCTCCTCCTCCTCCTCCTCCTCCTCCTCCTCCTCCTCCTCCTCCTCCTCCTCCTCCTCCTCCACCCTTCCATCCCCTCCTCCTCCCCCCCCCTACCCCTCTTCCTCCTCCTCCTCCTCCTCCTTTCCTCTTTCTCCTCCTCCTCCTCCCCCTTCTTTTCCTCCTCCTCCTCCCCCTCTTCTCTTCCCATTCCCCCTCCTTTTCTGCCTCTCTCCATCATCATCATCAGCATCATCATCAGCAGCAGCAACAGCAGCAGCAGCAGCAGCAGCAACAGCATCATCACAATTATTAAGGTTATGTACCAGGTTCAACGACCTTTCTGACTTACAGTGCGTCACAACATTATATTCGGAATGTTACGTCCCAGACTCGCAAAAGGCTCCACTGATCTGTGGCATCATTCATAGAAGAGATGCAAAATAGCAGGCATCTTGTACACTCTGTTATGTCTAGAGTCTTTCATTTTGCCAACAGATCCCGCTTTAGATATACGCTCAGAGTGTTTGCTCTAAAACAGCAAACCAGAAATCTGCGTGGGTCGACGCGCTTTCCGGTACCCAAAATGCCAAGGGTGAAATCTCCCTGCAGATTTTATCGGAAATGGCGCCGCGGGGATCCAACCCTACACTTACTCGTCCTCTGTAGAGAGGGAGGCAGAAGAGATATTTCTATTAAGTCTACCCCAGGCTTTATCTACATTCTGTCTGGGGAATGGAGAACTCCAGTGCGGTCACTCCGACTCAGGGGCTGATATTCGATATCTGAAGAGAGCCGGTCGGAAGAGCAAGGCTTCCCTGAGAGGCCACTTGAACTCGCTGCACACGCGGTTATCCGATGTGATGCCGGGGGAAGCTATCCCCGAGTGTCCGTCTCCACTTTGGACACATGGTCCATCGCCAAGGTGGGGTCAAGGGATGATAAGTCCGGGAGGCCAACGCGGTTGTCGCCCCTGATCAGCCAGAGAGGCCATGACAAGGAGGAGGCTGGTCAACTTCCGGTCTCTCTACTCGGCGCGCTAATGACGTCCAGAGCCCCCTGCCAGCAGCATCGTCCAATCAGCTCCGAGACGAGCCAATAAGGCGGGAAAGAGCACGCACAAGCAAACAGACCTCTGCCAAGGATTTGGACTTCCAGGTTTTCTGTGACGGATCCTTCCCTGGAGGGCGTCAAGGCAGCGTCCGGGCAGAACTGGCCTCCAACAGCTCTCCGTCTGCCATTCCTCCGTGAACTACCGAAGGAAAAAACGTTAGGCAATATACTGGGGAATGGGGGAGTTGAAGTTTATTGGCGATTTACGAGTCTCCATTCATTGTCATCACAGGGCGCCCCGCGCCGTTCCCGAGCCATCTCCTCTCAAACCGTCTCATTGAGCGCATAAACGCAGTGGGAAATGTCCCTCCAAAGGTCGTAGCCAGGATATTGGTGCTCCTGGCCTGCGATAATTCCCCTAGTGGCACGAACGAAATACACCGTATGTCATAGACCGTACCTCCTAATGGCGCTAGCAGTTCATCGGGGAATGAGAGGGGGATTGTGGACGTAGAATACGGACGCGAGGATTCCAATTTCTGCAAGAACCAACCGAAACAGTAGAGGCCATGACTTCGATTTGCAAGTATTCTCTTGTTGGTAACTAGGTTCCAATGTTAACATCTTAGCAGAGAATGGAGAACTGACGCACTGAATTGCTGTTATTGAAGGTCGTTGCTTTGCCGGTAAAAGAAACGCAAATCCATTCTCTCAAATAAAGATTCGTTCGTGACAGAATTACTTAGTTTCAACCACCAGCGAAAGAAAACTGCCTGACCTCTTCACAAGTGTCCCTCCTTTTATTAAAGGCCTTGTGGCACCGTTCAAGAAATATAAACAGAAAGTTACCACTTCTAATATTTGTTTGCAAAAGGTGATCTTTTCACATTAATACCCCATCTAAAGCATCGCTCGGTAAAGTTGCTGATTTCCACATGTAAACCATGTTAGAAAGTGAAAGGAGGTGACAGAGTCCGACTATAGTTGCAGAGGATATTAAGCTTACGAGCAGTCGACGTTGTGTCCCAGAGCCAGAAATGACACGCTTTAGCGTTGCTGAATGAATGCACTCGGGAGCAGACGTACGCCACAGGCCTTCACAGGTTTCCAAAAGATTCCTGAAGTACAATGGACTGATTACGCGACAAGAAGCTATGTTGATTCTCGTCTTCCTTTCAACATCTTGAACTGTGGAGTGATATTTTCCCCTGTTGTTGGACTCTCCGATGAAGTTGCTTCCAGTTCCCTTTCGTCATTCTTTACATGTGAAAATCCGAAAACTTACCTGCGATGATTCGGAGCTGGGATTGAAGTGAATGTTAACATTTTGCGACCACTTGCTAGTGGTGGTATATTCCTATGCTGAAATGAAAATGAGCCAGGAGTCTAGTTACTTGGTAAACACTGTTATCACCACTTTTAGTGCTGTTCGGATTTACAAAACAAGGCACATCTGACTGGTGGAATAACTGTCGTATTAATGTTGTTGCTTGAAAGGAGGATATTTCATGCAAAATTACGCGAAGAATTCCATTCAAACCACAACAAAAATAGAATACCTAACAAGAGGAGCGAACTCATGAGGACAACTACAAGGAGTGCAAGAACAACTAAGAACCGGGGAAAATTAATAAGGAAAGGAAGACTAAATCAAAGTCGTGTGTAGATTTGAGAGAGAAAGAGAGAGAGAGAGAGAGAAAGAGAGAAAGAGAGAGAGAGAGAGAGAGAGAGAAAGAGAGAGAGAGAGAGATTTAGTTTAAAGTAGGAAGGTGAAATATAAGTGGTAGATCGAAGGAGAAAACTGCATTCATAATAAGTAACTCACTTACGCACGCAAAGAGAAACAATATATCTTTACTATGTATTCTTCTCTCCCTACGTGTTACTGCTTACCTACACTGATGAAACTATCTATCCTTCCCATACATGTATAATCCTGTTGATTCTTCTGGGAATATCCTCGTATCTTTTTACCACGAGTAATTTTGCTCGGGGACCAGACGGCTGGTAATGATAATATAAATACATCATGCATGATGCATTGCAGACACAAACACCTTGGCAGAAAATCCGAGAAATCTACATGAAGGACTGCAGAGTCCGGGAAAGGTTTTTTCCCGGATGACAAGTGGCCCTCTCTCCTCCCCTTGACGCTGACCAGTGCATCTCTACAGGCGCCTCGGGTAGGTCCCAAAGGCAGCAAATTGGATCATCAGTTCCTGATGATTGTCTCCGGCTCCCTCACCGCCTCGTAAAGAGCCTGCAGCCATCTCCGCGCCACGAGACGGATATCGCGTCGGCCTGGGTCATTTTCCAGCGCCGCCCATGCGGCGATAAGCTATAGCGGGTTATTGTATGGAAAGGTGGCGATGATATACATCACCATGGGAATATTGTTCGTACAGGGGCTCTTCTCTGGCCGTCTTTGAAGTGACACTAAGGAGGCAATGAAGCGGCTATTCCAGCAGTCCTCATAACTCCCGCCTGGACAGAAGGCGGGGCGGTCTCCTAGCGGCGAGGTCTTCGCTCTTCCTTCACAGAAGCCCTTGATGGACGCTCAGTCTCGTGCTCTCGATGCCGGGGGCAATCCAACTGACGTCACTTCCTGTCCATATCTCACGTCCTGGAGACCGTGGTCTGACACAGGGTTTACCGCAAAATATGTCTGTCTCCTCCAATCTTCAGGCACCATAACCTCCCCCCTTCCTCACCCTGTATCGTTTCCATTGCTGCCGTGCCCTGTCATCTCGCTTTCATGCTGTCACTATGGAAAACCCAAAGATGCTCCAACAAATCAAGCAAAAGGCAAACGCGTTGTCTTATGGATATCTTTGTGAGCGGTTTTACAAAAGCGGCATACTGAGAATGGTTTAATGGAAAAGCATGTGCCATACAACCAAATTCAACAGAACTCCTGGCTTATCAAGCTACCTGTGATTATACTGTAGCCTCAAGAGGAACTCGGAAATCACAAACTATGGATTTCGAGGGAAGGTGTAAGAGATTAGTGGTTGATACTATGGGTTATCCATGCCTGTGTCTGATGTGCGACGCATGGATTCTGATGAAATTTCAATCAATCTGTTTAAATGAAGATGCCTCAAGCACACTCGAAGAATCTTCAAGATTATCTGGCTGACTTTTGCATGACACATCATGTTACCATAAGCACTGATAATTGTGGAAGGGAGGGAAGGAGGGATGTGTGAGTTGAGGGATGGGTGGCTGGGTGGGTGGGTAGTTGGATGGATGGATGGATGGATGGATGGCTGGATGGCTGAATGGATGTGTTGATGGTTGGATGTCTGAATGGATGGATAAACGGAGTGATTTTTACGGCCTATTAGCCTCTCTAGGCTATATAGGACCATTTATCACGAATATCATTAGAGCTGATTACAATAAGAGCAAGTTATTTGCCTCTTATGAATCGCTAAGGGAGACGGTAAGTGTATTTTTACCCCCAACCCACAGGGTGAGACGACATCGAGTAACTAAAATGTTTCGACTTGTCTCCTCCGTAAAGTCCTGTCTGTACGGGGATTCTCCCAGCTTGCACAGGGAAGTCCTGTCTGTACGGGGATTCTCCCAGCTTGCGCAGGGAAGTCCTGTCTGTACGGGGATTCTCCCAGCTTGCGCAGGAAAGTCCCGTCTGTACGGGGATTCTCCCAGCTTGCGCAGGGAAGTCCTGTCTGTACGGGGATTCTCCCAGCTTGCACAGGGAAGTCCTGTTAGTACGGGGATTCTCCCAGCTTGCACAGGGAAGTCCTGTCTGTACGGGGATTCTCCCAGCTTGCACAGGGAAGTCCTGTCTGTACGGGGATTCTCCCAGCTTGCGCAGGGAAGTCCTGTCTGTACGGGGATTCTCCCAGCTTGCACAGGGAAGTCCTGTCTGTACGGGGATTCTCCCAGCTTGCACAGGGAAGTCCTGTCTGTACGGGGATTCTCCCAGCTTGCGCAGGGAAGTCCTGTCTGTACGGGGATTCTCCCAGCTTGCACAGGGAAGTCCTGTCTGTACGGGGATTCTCCCAGCTTGCACAGGGAAGTCCTGTCTGTACGGGGATTCTCCCAGCTTGCGCAGGGAAGTCCTGTCTGTACGGGGATTCTCCCAGCTTGCACAGGGAAGTCCTGTCTGTACGGGGATTCTCCCAGCTTGCGCAGGGAAGTCCTGTCTGTACGGGGATTCTCCCAGCTTGCGCAGGGAAGTCCTGTCTGTACGGGGATTCTCCCAGCTTGCACAGGGAAGTCCTGTTAGTACGGGGATTCTCCCAGCTTGCGCAGGGAAGTCCTGTCTGTACGGGGATTCTCCCAGCTTGCGCAGGGAATTCCTGTCTGTACGGGGATTCTCCCAGCTTGCACAGGGAAGTCCTGTCTGTACGGGGATTCTCCCAGCTTGCGCAGGGAAGTCCTGTCTGTACGGGGATTCTCCCAGCTTGCGCAGGGAAGTCCTGTCTGTACGGGGATTCTCCCAGCTTGCACAGGGAAGTCCTGTCTGTACGGGGATTCTCCCAGCTTGCGCAGGGAAGTCCTGTCTGTACGGGGATTCTCCCAGCTTGCGCAGGGAAGTCCTGTCTGTACGGGGATTCTCCCAGCTTGCGCAGGGAAGTCCTGTCTGTACGGGGATTCTCCCAGCTTGCGCAGGGAAGTCCTGTCTGTACGGGGATTCTCCCAGCTTGCACAGGGAAGTCCTGTTAGTACGGGGATTCTCCCAGCTTGCACAGGGAAGTCCTGTCTGTACGGGGATTCTCCCAGCTTGCACAGGGAAGTCCTGTCTGTACGGGGATTCTCCCAGCTTGCGCAGGGAAGTCCTGTCTGTACGGGGATTCTCCCAGCTTGCACAGGGAAGTCCTGTCTGTACGGGGATTCTCCCAGCTTGCACAGGGAAGTCCTGTCTGTACGGGGATTCTCCCAGCTTGCGCAGGGAAGTCCTGTCTGTACGGGGATTCTCCCAGCTTGCACAGGGAAGTCCTGTCTGTACGGGGATTCTCCCAGCTTGCGCAGGGAAGTCCTGTCTGTACGGGGATTCTCCCAGCTTGCACAGGGAAGTCCTGTCTGTACGGGGATTCTCCCAGCTTGCACAGGGAAGTCCTGTCTGTACGGGGATTCTCCCAGCTTGCGCAGGGAAGTCCTGTCTGTACGGGGATTCTCCCAGCTTGCGCAGGGAAGTCCTGTCTGTACGGGGATTCTCCCAGCTTGCGCAGGGAAGTCCTGTCTGTACGGGGATTCTCCCAGCTTGCGCAGGGAAGTCCTGTCTGTACGGGGATTCTCCCAGCTTGCACAGGGAAGTCCTGTCTGTACGGGGATTCTCCCAGCTTGCGCAGGGAAGTCCTGTCTGTACGGGGATTCTCCCAGCTTGCACAGGGAAGTCCTGTCTGTACGGGGATTCTCCCAGCTTGCACAGGGAAGTCCTGTCTGTACGGGGATTCTCCCAGCTTGCGCAGGGAAGTCCTGTCTGTACGGGGATTCTCCCAGCTTGCACAGGGAAGTCCTGTCTGTACGGGGATTCTCCCAGCTTGCGCAGGGAAGTCCTGTCTGTACGGGGATTCTCCCAGCTTGCGCAGGGAAGTCCTGTCTGTACGGGGATTCTCCCAGCTTGCACAGGGAAGTCCTGTCTGTACGGGGATTCTCCCAGCTTGCACAGGGAAGTCCTGTCTGTACGGGGATTCTCCCAGCTTGCGCAGGGAAGTCCTGTCTGTACGGGGATTCTCCCAGCTTGCGCAGGGAAGTCCTGTCTGTACGGGGATTCTCCCAGCTTGCGCAGGGAAGTCCTGT
>JAWQFJ010007193.1:5000-15000 GCA_034096865.1 Theodoxus fluviatilis
ATACTTGTTTTTTCCCGGCGTGGGCATGTGGCTGCATCAGCGCATACAACCGTGTGTGTACACTCACGTGAGCAAAAAAAGAAAACAGAAAATTAATAATTCTCTGAGAACGACACAGAGGGTGGCTGTAAGCACGGGGCGCTGCTGTCTGTATGCAGACGCATGCGCACGTCTGTGTGTAAGTGCGCACGAACACGCACATGGAAACTGTCATGTATGTGGGGCCAATGAGCGAGGTGCACGGCGGAGGAAAACTTTCCCAAGGTGCTGATTTTTGCGGGGGTGTTATGGGGGGATTCGTAACTTCCATCGTCTGCACTGCTTGCTTTAATCATCGACTGCAGAGCACTTGCCCATGTAGCACAAACGCGGTGGGAGCCAAGCCATTACTCTATCAGGTAAAGTTGGGGGTGGGGGAGATCAAAGCCAGAAAGACAAGAGATCAAAGAACTGGGGGGGAAATCCCACAGTAGTGAGGGAAAAAACATCCGCAGAAAAAAGAACACCAGAGAGAAAAGAGAATCACACAGCAGTTTGAAAAGAGAATCACACAGCAGTTTGAAAAGAGATTGAATGTTACGGCCGATGGAGAAACCTAAGATGAAATGAATGACATGCGCTTTTCAACTACATAAATGCCCCGAATCAACCATATGAAATATCTGTCTCAAAATTAATAGCACAAACAATAGCACATGCTCGATTCACTGGTGAGAAATAGCATCAAAGTTTGACTTTCTGATAGTAGGAATGCATCGCCCCAAACAATCTTATGTTAAAGTCGTACCTCAAAATGTTCATCTTAGACTCTGTCCTAAGTATCACACAACACTATTTACCGACATGTTGCTGCTACTTCAGAGACCAGGTCTTTTTTCCTAGTACGCGGATTACCTATCCCATGTCGGTAATTACTCAAATTTTACGAATTCTTCCACGCATCCATGATCACGCTCAAATAAAGTTTCACTCCGAATCGGACCACGACGCAACGTCATAAACATTACCTCCAGAACCTCGGGGCGTCATTCGCATAAAGCCCTCGCACGCCCTTGCGAAAGCGTGTGTAAAAAAACCCGACGCAATGAAATGCCCATTAACTTCGAGCACGCCCAGCTTTTATTCTGGACTATTCCCGACAGGGTTGGGGGGTAAAATGGACCCACCGCGTCTCCCTGTGGGTTGGGGGTGAGAATGGACACACCGCGTCTCCCTGTGGGTTGGGGGTGAGAATGGACCCACCGCGTCTCCCTGTGGGTTGGGGTTGAGAATGGACACACCGCGTCCCTCTGTGGGTTGGGGGTGAGAATGGACCCACCGCGTCTCCCTGTGGGTTGGGGGTGAGAATGGACCCACCGCGTCTCCCTGTGGGTTGGGGCGAGAATGGACCCAACACGTCTCTCTGTGGGTTGGGGGTGAGAATAGACATACCGCGTCTCCCTGTGGGTTGGGAGTGAGAATGGACCCACCGCGTCTCCCTGTGGGTTGGGGGTGAGAATGGACCCACCACGTCTCCCTGTGGTTTGGGGGTGAGAATAGACACACCGCGTCTCCCTGTGGGTTGGGGGTGAGAATGGACACACCGCGTCTCCCTGTGGGTTGGGGGGGGGAGAATGGACCCACCGCGTCTCCGTGTGGGTTGGGGGTGAGAATGGACACACCGCGTCTCCCTGTGGGTTGGGGGTGAGAATGGACACACCGCGTCTCCCTGTGGGTTGGGGGGGGGGAGAATGGACCCACCGCGTCTCCGTGTGGGTTGGGGGTGAGAATGGACACACCGCGTCTCCCTGTGGGTTGGGGGTGAGAATGTACACACCGCGTCTTACTACGCGATTCGTTCGAGGCGAATACCTAGGGGAATCGTGGATCGACTTCCTCGAGCTCAAATCAGCCATGCTAATGTTTCCATAACCAATGGCCTTGTATAGCCTACAGAGGCTGATAGGCTGTAAAACCCCACCCATCCATCCATCCATCCATCCATTCATCCACACATCCATCCATCCATCCATCCACACATCCATCCATCCATCCATCCATTCATCCAGCCATCCAGCCATCTATCCACCCATCCATCCATCCACTCATCGATCCATCCATCCATCCACCCGTCCGTCCGTCCATCATCCACCCCCCCCCCATCCATCCATCCATCCATCCATCCATCCATCCATCCATCCATCTATCGTCCACCCATCCATCTATCCATCCACTCATCCATCCATCCATCCATCCATCCATCCATCCATCCATCCATCCATCCATCCTTCCATCATTCCATCCATCCATCCATCCATCCATCCACCCACCCATCCATCCACTCATCGATCCATCCATCCATCCACCCGTCCGTCCATCATCCACCCCCCCATCCATCCATCCATCCATCCATCCATCCATCCATCTATCGTCCACCCATCCATCTATCCATCCATCCATCCATCCATCCATCCATCCATCCATCCATCCATCCATTGATCCATTCACCCTTCCTCCTAGGCAGCACCGTAACTGACCATCGTCAACAGTTGCGCCATGGTTAGCCTGGCTTCCTTGTAGCGTCTCTAGGGTCTTACGTTACTCCACAGGAATGCCACACGTATCTCCACCCTGTACTCCACCCATTCCTCATCCCCAGCCTGTCCCCACACTTTGATCACTTCCACCTCTATTCTTGTCCCAACTGCATCGTCGCCCCTTACCCGTTCCCACTCTATCCCAGACCTTGCATCGTCTCCACCCTTGTTTTATCTCCAACTTCATCAGCCAGATCATCACGACTGAACCTGCCCATCCCCTCTACAGCAGTGCTCTCAGTCAAGTCCCATCAGCAACCCCAACCCTCTCCAAAGCCCTGGCACCCCAACCTCATATCTCATCCGGGCAGTGTTTTCTCCTCCACTGCAACTTCAGTTCTACACCCGCAGACTGGGCAGTCGGAGCAGAGTGTATTTACCGCCAAAGATGAGAACAGCACAGTTTTAGTAGTAATTTCAAAACACCAGGAGCTCTGACTCTTAAATGAAATACATATTTGAAATAAGAATGTGTTTTTCATGACTGTTATAGTTTGATTTTGTCATTTGTTTCCTGTACATGTACAGTGAGTTGTTTAAGTGCATGAAATAGACAAACCCCTAACCCCACCCCGAACTCCACCACCCGACGTGTCCCTACGTGATGCGTAAAATGGCGAATAACCAGAGAGATCAAGACTTCACTTGTTTTAACCATTTACTGTGATTTTTGTGGTCAATGGCCTTACATAGCCTACAAAGGTTGACGGGTCGTAAAACTTTCTTCTTTCTTTACTTCCTTGTAAAAATGTATTCCTTTTCTTCTCTATCTCATTCCCTCCACCCAACGACCTCCCCCAAGTCCCTAACCTCCTCCAACTTCCACCTTTATGCTACCCGATCCCACACATTCCACCCTATCTCCCAACCCTTCCCCAACTCCCACCCTGACCTGTATCTTAACCACTCATGCCTCTCCTCTCTTTCCAGATCATTCCACCCCTACCCCTGCAGGGCGCGCAAGGCACCTGTCTATTTCCTTCAAACTCTCTTTAATGAATGCCCATTTACCTTTGGTTCCGCCTCACTCTAGAGGCCATTAAACTCATGGCCTGAGGGGAGACCACTCTCAGCTGCCTTTGCTTGGCGCCAATGGCCCGAGGGGCCAAACATGCATTGAGAGTGACGGCCCCTTGTAGCAGTCCATGTACCAGAACTTTAGAGACCCCAGGGGTTCTCGTCTGGCTTCGTCCCGGTGTCAGCCACCCCGGGTGGCGATGGTTTATGCAGACAGACAGGCTGGACACTCGCCTATTGTCGGAGTGGGTGGACAGACACTCGGGGTGGGGATGGAGAGAGGCGGAGAACAATAGAGGCTGGAGATCAGAGAAGATTTAAGAGAGGCGGGAAGATGACCAAGGGATGAGAGAACAGGGCAAAGTGTGTTGGACAAAAGATTGAGGGAAGGAGGTGGGAGGAGGTGGGAGGAGGTGGGAGGAGGTGGGAGGAGGTGAAGGGGGTGGGGGCTGGGGGTGGAGGAGGAAGGAGATGGCAAAAACAGAGGCCCCGGGGAACTGAATCTGCGTTAATTTGGTCGTCGTTGACCCTCGGTCGGGCCGACTATCCTAATCGCCGATTATCATTGCTAGCAGCCCGCAAGCCGGTGTTGTGTGAAAAAGTCACCTGCATCAGAACATTCCCAATTAGTATAAAGTCTGCAGCAATCTTCTTCGTGTCTAGCACTGGAATTCGTTTGTGCTACATGTAATGATAGGTTATGAGTGGGAGACTAATCGTAACATGTCCCTTCGATCTTAATACTGCTCCTCACTCTACCTCAACCCTCTGAGCTTCTAGTGGAGGAAAAGGCCCCGACACAGCTCCTCCACCCAAGCCCGTCTTGGGCTAGCCACCGCAGTTCGTGTCGGGTGATCCCCTCTTCGCGCATTTCCTGCTCCAGTGTGCGCCGCCATGCGCCGAATATTCTACCTCTCTCGCGTATCTCAGGTGGGGCTCATGCCATTCATGCTTTTTTCCTCTTCAAAATCGACATTGATAGTCCGACGTTTTCAAAATATTGAGTTCGAAAATGGTGACAATGTGCATCGTTACAAACACGTCAAAAGTGCGGGTGATGTATTAAAACCCCCCACAAAAAGTACAATCATTGATAACTAGAAACTGTAAATAAAACTTTGAGCAGTACCCGACACTTGTTGGTTACTATAGTAACATCCATGGGTAGAGGTTCGTTCCAAGCCAATGCGCAGAGAACATCAGCCGCTGATCCCCCGCCCTAACGGTCCTCACCTCCTGACCCTCCCCACTTTCACCCTTGGAAAGCTGCGACCTGTGATCACGAATGCCGTCCATCACTGACCAGGGGTCAGTGGACCCTCCAGGGTGTCTCTGTAGCGCTCCGGACCCCCGTGGCAGAATGAAAAGAAGGTGTCTAGTTAGTGAGATTACCCCCTGTCATTTGTACCTTCTCTCCTCCCCCCTTCCACTGCAACCCTAGGCAGCCATTCTGCATGACAAATATTGGGTCAAAGGTGAAAATAAAGCCTCCTCAATGCGGACATCGTTGTACATTAAGCAAACCTTCATACTAGCCCTGAGAGAGAGAGAGAGAGAGAGAGAGAGAGAGAGAGAGAGAGAGAGAGAGAGAGAGAGAGAGAGAGAGAGAGAGAGAGAGAGAAGGGGGGGGGGGTGCGCACGCACGCTCACATTCGTTTGTGCGTGATTGTGCATGAGTATGTCCCTCTTCCCTTAAGCACGTATGTCTGTATGTTGTTGGGCGTCTGCTTGTCTGTTCCACATTTGACCTTTACAGACTACTTTAAATGAATCCATTTTGCCTGCATGTGCATAACATTATGTCCTGTAGGTGCGCCCATGTGAGTCTTTTTTACCAACTCTTTTCCGCTACGTGCACGCGTCCGCTTGTTTAACTCATTTCCTTCTAAGTATTCTGTAATTTGATCTCTGTGCCTGCCACAACGATCATCTTTCACATTCCCATTGCCGGTCACAGCAAAGCGAGCATCCTTTCACTCAATTCCCCTGGGCGGTGAAGGCAACCTTTGAGGCCAACCACGTTGCGCCATCAGGGGGCGCTATGAAAGGGGGAGATAATTCATTACCACACCTGGGTAAGCGCTCTCTGTACGCCGCGGTTACAAAGGGGAGATAACTACGGAGACAGTCCGGGCCGCTCCTCTTGTCCAACTCTTGCCGAGGTGACTGTGGCTGACTGAGTCCGAAGCAGTCGTCCCAAGAATCGGAGACTCCCTCACCACAACCTAGACAGCCAGGGAGGGGGATTCTGTCCGGGTCATCGGCTTTGTCAGGGGAGGACGGGCCTCGTTAGTTCCTAAATGACCCATTCTCCGCCAGGACTGGCCAGGGCAAGCCGGCTTCACAGTGCGATCGCACCTCCTCAGGTGAAAATGATGGAGGGCCGTTTAGACAGGTGGTCCAGCCCTCTACCGGTGGAAGAGTTTGCTGCCGGGCGATTACAACTTCGCTCTTAACAGCCACTGTCGCTGCCGAGTTCCAATGGCTTTCTGTGCTTGTGACTGTTCCGCACCGCCGAATATGATTACTGGTGGACTGCATAAAGGTGGTGTAAATTGACTTGCCAAGATGAGGACGGTTAATAATCCTTGAGTAACGAGACATCTGAAAGCGTCCCGGCTTCTGCTTTCACACCATCTGCTTCCGAGTGCAAATTACATCTCGTCTGCATTTGTCTCAGGTTTCAAAGGCGGAAGACTCTGATGACCAACTCTATGGAGCTACATGGTCCAAACTTTCAGCACAGCTCAAAGCCCATACGAAGGATAACACCACGGATAAGTGACATCAAATGAATGATGATGACTTCAGATAGATTCACAGCCAAGCTATATATAATCGTGGTTATCCGAGGTCTGCTCAATCATTCTTTTTATAGTCTTATTAAAAAGTCGATTCGTACATCTATTGCTAGAAGATTTCATAACAGTCTTGCAGTTTTCTGCATTTCCACCCTTTCAAAAAAATTGATTTAATGCAAGTGAAATTTCAACCAGATTTTGCCAAATTTTCTCCAACACTAACTGATCAGGTGCAATTACTATATCACAAAAGGTCTACGGAGTTAAAACTCAACAATTTCAAGTGACATTTTGAAGTCTGGATGCAAGCAAAAACAGCAACAAAGACCCACCAGAATGTACAGGTCCAGCTGGACAATACTCTACGAAATCTATCAATATAGTGCACTTCATTATTATTCAAGATACCTCCTGGGCGGGAACTAGCGGAAAGTTCCACTGTGTGAGCGAAAGGGCCCAGGCTTGCCCAAATTGGAAGGGAGCTCTGACGCCTAACGAGCCACCTGCGACGAGACCCCAGGGACATCAGACGCATGCCGCGCACGCTCACTGTCTTCTGATCCCGTGTCTTCTCCTGCCACCGCCCCGTGTGGGTTCGGGGTAAGAATTGGCCCACCGCGTCTCCCTACGCGATTCGTAAGAGGCGAATAACTAGGGACACGTAACTTGATTTGCGTCTAAACTGTTCAAGTGATTTTCGTGCTTAATGGCCTTATATAGCCTACAAAGGGTGATAGCCCGTAAAACACCATCCATCCATCCATCCATCATCCATCCATCCATCCATCCATCCATCCATCCATCCATCCATCCATCCATCCATCCATCCATCCATCCATCTCCTGCCACCCCAGCGCAGAGGAAGCACCGACAGCAATACCTCTGTGTCAACAGAGCTATCTTCCACCGTCACTGGGGTAATTCCCCCCCCCCCCTCACCCCCCCTCACCCCCCCCCCTCAACCCCCCCCCCCCCCACCACCCAGCACTCTTTTTTATAGCAAGAGAGTAGAATTTCACTTGGTAGTGAAGGTGGTACAGTGGCAGAGACCTTGAATCTAAAAAGTTTTTTCAATCTTTAATCGGCAAACTGAACACTTTACTTCTGAAACATCCCCCACCCATTCCACCCCATCCCCGGTACATGCTAACTTGGATATCTCTTTAGGTAAATTCATGTAGTTAAAATGTTTGCCCCAAGTTCTCTGCATTACTTACTTTATTGTGCCCGTCGTCGTTCGCTTTATATTGACTGAACGTCAGCCTCACATTTTGCTACGCCCTAGCTGTTAAAAACTGTATGCGCGCGCGCGCACACACACACACACACACACACACACACTTCGCACATGACACATCATTGTAGAGGTAATTTTAAAGCACAGTTGATCTGATGTTTGAACCAATACAGACACCGAGAACAAGAGCAAACAGGATTTTTCAGGGAATAAAACTTCAGAATGAGAGAGATCTTGGGAAAATCTGTCGGCCAACATGCATGACACAGACAACAGAGGGTAACCGTGCATTGTATAGTTTTGGAGCCTGAGGTGAAATATCGTTTGCACTTCTCTGTAGGTCATAAGAGGTATCTATAGTGTTCGAGGAAGCCGCCATAACCTTCGGGAGAGGTTACTCGTAAGCATACGGACAGGCGTCGGAGAGGACAGTGCTGAGGGGAGGATGGGCACTGACTCGGGTTTACAGAATGGGGCTGACGTCGTGGACAGGTGAGTGGGATGCCCGAGGGCTGTAGGGGGAAGGGAAGGGGGGGGAAGGGAAGGGGCCAGCAAGAGGGAGGGTGGCAAAGGACCCAGGTTTGCTCAACTCGCTGTTTGTCGCCGATGGAGAGCCATCGCTGCCAAAAAGAATGGGCGGCTCCCCGCTCCTCTGTGCAGGAATATTTCCATTGCCAAGCATTCGCCCTCGAGGATCCTCCGCACGGCTGAGAGGAATCGGAAGCTCTTGCTGCCCGCTGAAAACTCCTTCTGCTCGCTTGAAACTCTTCTTGCGTACTTGCTATCAGGACCTGTCTTCCAGTGACAGCTCGCGCTGTGGAGCATCAGCAGGGAGGCAAGGGCAGGCAGATAGAGGTGTGAGGCTGTGGTGGGAGTAGTAGGGGTAAAAAGTGTAGGCGGGAGTGGACGTGAAGGAGGGCTTAAGTGAAGCAGAGAGGAGGAGAGGAGATACAGGATGCTGGAACAGATAGGAAACAGGCAGAGTGAGGGCATTCCACTGGGGTCTAACGTCACCACTCTGTCTGAAGAGACACAGGTGCTGAAGTGGATTTCCTTGATATCGTGTTTTACTTTATCTTTCCAGGTAGTTCAGGTGCATGTCAGCAGGCGTGCCACAGTATTCTTTTTTTCTATTACCTTGCAGCGTCTTACGCCTAAGTGATGTGTGTAACTCTTGCTTCAGATGAGAAAAAAAGGCGATTTTCAGCGTGTGTGTAATATTAACATCCACCATCTCGGTTGATCCTGCAAGATTGTGAACAGTTCTTCTATTGGATTTCGACAGTCTTGACGTAATGAGGAAACACTACTCTCTTCGCGGAAAGAACAATTCCACGCCACGAACACACACAAGTTCAGCCCAATGAATTATGAAAATGGAGACAGGTGCAAACAGCAGCTGGAACGACAGCAGCGCTCTGCCCTGGTCGTTCGATCTCAGGAGCATGCAACGGTGCGGCTGTTTGTAATGGCTGGTCGAGTTTCGGAAGCTCTCTGAAATATTTCCCTCCCGTCTCGCCCGCCCTCCACATCTCGCGTCCCCAAGCACATCTCACGGTGCCCGGCGATATATCGGTGGGGTTGGCTGTCATGGCGGCGGCAGCCGAGGCAGTTGGCTCGCCTTGGTGTCACGGAGCGAGAGGGTGGATAAAAAAAATGCTGACCTGCTAAACTGGAAGTTTGGAGTTCCATTCATGAATCTGCGTTTTTGTCCCTGGCTTCCAGAATGCATCTCTGGTTGCCTGCGCGGTTTTTCCAAAGGCCGTGCGCAGGGCGGAAATTGTGTGCAGAGACCCTCAAGGCTTCGAGTTCATACCTGGGCGTCTCCCGCCCGCCAAACGTCATGGACGACACGAATAAGGATGGCAGCACGTCTGGCGGAATCGACCGCATGACGCTTCATTTGGAGAAGAATAACGCAGATGTCTATCGGAAAGTCGACAGGCGAGGAATCTTTGTCTGGAACACGTTGCACAGAGTAGCTAACTTCGGAATCAGACTCAGCAATGCCGAAATATATCAGTACGATGCCGGTGCCCTCATTTCAAATGTGTAATTATAATAAGCATAACATATAGCCAGAGCCGCATTTCGCCAATCAGAAGAGGCGTGTTCTGCTTAAAATAATCGGGATTAACAAAACATACACACAGGGTTAGGGCAAAATAGCGCAACAACACACTCCACATAATGTATTCAGCGACCGAAGTTTGCATTTCTCAACACAACTGACCCGTTGCTAGAGGAACAACAACAACAAAGACAATTGCAACCACTCTATATAACCACCTTCTCACTTGTCTTTACAAAGTTCAAAAGCAACCTTCGAAGTTCTCAGCCTCTTCCGACACGGTCCTCTCCACCGGCCT